>QLPN01005925.1:0-16588 GCA_003314395.1 Albatrellus ellisii | reverse complement strand
TTGTCAGGCCACTATTATTTTCCTATTTTTCTCTTCATTTTTCTCTCTTTTCTTACATCTATATCACTATAGATCTTACAATCGCCCCTGATCTACTGAAGCGATTCTCACAGTTATGTACTCTTTCTCTTCATCTTTATTGGCCGAGCACGTGTATGTTGTCCGATCTCCGATCGACCCATTCTATATTTAGTTATGACTCCTCTTCTCACATCTACTGCGCATGCTCACCAATCCTTCTCACATCTGCTGCAGAACATCACCAATCACTCCCACAGTTGCTGCAGAGCCTCAGTCAGCACTGACACATCTCCTCTATTATTAGATATGATGTCATTACTTTACTTTCTCATTCTCTGGCCCTATACTGTACTGCATGGTCTGTGCACACTTCAGGGTACTATATATACATAGGACTCCTAGCGGTTTATTCCCCAGTTCAGATCATCTGGGATATCTGCTAGCCACAGTACTCTTCCTTTCTCTTCTTTACTATACACTAATACATCTGGGATATCCACTAGTTGAAGTGCGATTGTCCTTTTGTTTCTAGCTTTCTTCAGTTGTTCGGCTTCAACAAAGCATCGGCCTCACACTGTGTGCTGGTGGAGATGGTTGTCTCCAGGCCCAAGCATTCCACTGGTTGTCTTGAGACAGATTGACCAATGATCTGTCTGATGACTTCTATGAGCGTTCCAGTACTTCTGTGATTGAGCGATGTCAAGTCAATGGCATGCTCAGTCATAAAACAGAAGCACTATATTCATTTAATAAAATGCATGGATGATGAGACGGACAAACAAGGAAACAATGAAGACTTTGAAGAACAATATGTCTATGCTAATATGTAGATGTTTGGGGACCCCCTGCGACATAAGAAGTGAAATGATGATGGGGGTTAATGTGAAAAGCATGATCAGGGTTAGCTCCTAATTCTAGGAGGACTGGGGGAGGGATGAGGGAGGGGTTGTTGTAATATTGGTAGAGCAGGGATCTGAAAAGGAGAGGAGGGTACTTAATACAGTACCATCTGTCCTGATTCTTCCAATGCTTTGATCTTGGATCAGGAAAGATCCAAAAAGGAAACCATTCATAATTTGTCACCAGTTTGTTGTGATGTTGTATGATGATGCGTGCATGCCAAGCAAGAAGGCAACAGCAAAGATGGAGTCAAGTAGTGGAAGGGTGTGTGATGGGGAGGAGTGAGTAAAAGTTGACATTTAACCCTTCATCTAGAAGACACTCTGTTCTAGAGCAAGTGTGAGGGGAATGAGGGCAGCATGTAGAAGGGGTGGGCGGTCCCTGAGCTGTTAGAAGACCCACTGAGTTCCCAGGAATCAGGGTATCATATGCTGTCCTCCCAGAACATCCACAATTGCATATCGATCACTCAACTCCAAGTGTCCACCATGTGCATGCTGTGGAGGATGTCACTGGGCGTGAGGTGGAGGTGTAGGGGGTAAACACTATAACAACCCACAACAATTTGAAGAGTGGATGAAGGTGAGCAAGGGATGTATACTTTAGTCCACAGGCTACAGATACACTCACTCTTGTGTTTCTGCCACTTGCAGTGTTGACAGAAATGGAGAGGAGGGCGAGGGAAGAAAAGTTGACCATAAAAATGCTTCTGTTCATGCTTGGGTTTGTGAATGAAGCCTATGGTGTAAAACGGGTGGCAGACAAATTGGTGATGAAAACACCTGTCTGCAGGGAGGGGAGGGATAGGAAAGGTGTGGTGAGGGAGGGAGTTCTGATCAATTGTGAGGCCGACACTGAGCCAAAGCTGAACAATGAAGAAAGACTAGAAAAAGGACAATTGTGCTTAAGCTAGTGGATATCCCAGATATATTAGCATATAGTAAGAGAGAAGGGAGAAGAGTACTGTACCTAGCAGATATCCCAGATGATCAGAACTGGGGAATAAACCACTAGGAGTCCTATGTATATATAGTGTCCTAGAGCACGCACAGACCATGTAGTATAGTATAGAGCCAGAGAATGAGAAAGTAAAGTGATGATGTCATATCTAATAATAGAGGGGATGTGTCAGTGCTGACTGAGGCTCCGCAGCAACTGTGGGAGTGATTGGTGATATTCCGCAGCAGGTGTGAGAAGGATTGGTGAGCATCTGCAGTAAGTGTGAGAAAAGAAGTCATAACCAAAGATAGAACAGGCCAATCAGAGATTGGACGACATACACATCATCGGCCAATAAAGACAAAGAGAAAGAATACATGACCATGGGGATCACTTTGATAGATCAGGAGCAATTGTAAGATCTATGACAATAAAGATATAAGAAAATAGAGAAAAATAAGAAAAATAGGAAAATAATAGTGGCCTGACATCTCACAGATGCTGCGCATCCTTACTGATGCTGTGCAAGTCACTTATTGATCGTTCACAGGAATGCTGCACATTCCTTTATGATATACCTGCCCTAGAGTACATACATGGTCTGTGCGCAGGTTCTCCTTAGTATATATAGTTCAGCTGTATCGTAACTACTCTTCAGCTGAATACATACATCTGGGATATCCATTTGCTAAGTGTGATCCATCCCTCTTGTTAGCCCTTCCTCCTCTCTTTTACATTGTGTGACCTTGCTGGCAAACATTGGCCTCACAGGGTGACAGATGGTGGAGTGACTGGCAGAGTGGGGCCATGCATTCATGGCAGCAACACAAGCATCACAGGTGGTGCCAGAGGAGCAAACAGAAAGGTGAGCTTGTCAAAGACTGCATTGTTGATGAGCATCACATGCACATAATGCCAGAAAATGACCATCAGTGACATCAGGTGAACACAGCAACATTAACATGCTGCACATGACAATCATCCACAGTTGCATTAATCACTCATTTGTGTAGGCATCAGAAAATAATACCGGGTTGGTCAACAAGGGATAGGACAAATAGGCCAAGGCACAGTCTGGACCAGTCAAAGTAACCATGGAGGCATGAGTCATGAAGTCAGCATTTGGTGTGATCAATGCTATTCCACTTTTACTCATCTGATATAGTATGATACTTTATTTGCTCACATCCAGACTCCATTCATTTCAAATATCCCTATGATCTACCCCTGCACTGTAAATTTTCTGTTATGATTTGTTGTGCTCCAGCCTTGGAGCTAGACCTGTATTTAGATAGCACATCATCCATTGAAAAGAAAGGAGGTTTTTCCCCACCCACAATTTGACTTCTCTTCTCCATCTGAGCTCCAGGTGAAAAAGTGTGCCCTAATCTTCCCTCTGCATTTCCTATTTACAAAGGAAAGAGTGTGTTCCTCATAGGTCACATCTATTTTGCATTGCCTTCTTCTTTGCATTGCATCCAGTTGCATTCTCCATTGCATTGTGTCAATTCTCCATTGCATTGAGTTCTTTATCATATCCTCCTTCACACTGCATTCTCCTTTGTGTTGTGTCCCATTGCATTCTCCATTGTGTTGCATTTTCCTTATCTCACCATATCACCCATTTGTTATGAGAATTGTGGTCCCCTTTGTCACCCTAGTTGCATCATGCTATTGCCCTTAACTACTAAAACTCCTTTTACCTTGGTGTCTAGAGGATCTTACAACTCACACCCTCCAGCATTGTTGTGGTTGTGGCTATTTTCTCCCTTCAGCCTAGCACAGCACATATCATTGTGTGAAATAATGACCCATTGGGACTCTTGGTCCCAAAATCTCCAAGCCTTGGAGCCAGGTTTGCATCCAAGGAACACCATCAGTTTTGCACATGGGTCAAGTTTGGTCCTTCATTCTGCTGGTGTAGCTATGTATGCCAAACACCCAAAAGTGCAAAAATAGGAGATGTTGGGTATATGTCTGCCCATCCAGATGCAATGAGGGGTGTTCCAGTCATGCATGTGCTGTGGCAGTCTATTGTAGACTTGTATTGCATAGAGAAGGGCATGCTCCCAGAAGCCACACAAAACCAAGGCACCATGCAGCAAGGAAAGTGCAGAATTGATAATTGTCCTATTCCACCACTCTGCATGGCCATTCTGCACTGGTGAGTAAGGGGCAGTGAGATTGTGAGATATGCTGGCCTTTTCCAGTATGCCTTGCACAGTGTGGTTTATGTATTCACCTCCATGATCTGTGCACAGTACTTTCAATTTGCACTCTGTCTGAGTCTCAGCCCAGGTGAGAAAGCCAATTAAGGCCTGCGAGAAGGCATCTTTTGAAGCTAGGGTGTACACAACTGCATGGCCAGAGTAGTCATTGATGAAAGAGGCAAAGTATAGTGAACCTTGTAATGATTTGGTCTGCATGGGGCCCACCAGATTGCTGTGAACAAGGTCCAGGGGATGCAGGGTGCATTTTAGCAATGGACAAAAAGACTTCCTGGCAAGCTTGCCAAAGGCACACCTGGCAAATGGAGTGGTGTGATAGGATGATTGTTCTGCAATGTTGAAGCCCAAAACAACTGTTGACATGTGAAGCTTTGTGAGCAGAGATTGCAGGGTGTGGGCCAACCTACTATGCCAAGTTGCATAGGATGTTTTGAGGGTCATGAGGTTTGTGAGTGCCAACAAGGAGTTGATTGTAAGCTTTAGCCAGTATGTTCCACCATGTGCAATACTGATTGCATGGGTGGTATTGTTCTTGTAGATGTGGCAGTTGTTTCATGAGTACAAGGCCAGAAGCCCTTTGGCCATAAACTGTGGAATCAAGATGAACCTTGCACCAGCATCAGGGGCATAGAGCATGTGCTCTAGTGTGATCTGGCAAAGCTGTCCATCAACTATGGTACTAGCTTTAATTGTGCTGATGCCAAGGTATTGCATGGTGTCATTGTTGCCAAGTCAAATGGTCCCAGGGGTGTTAAGGACCAAGCCTGGCATGAAATCAGCTGGGTAAGGGCTGATGTGATCACTGTCCAACATCCAATCATTGCATGTGTCAAAGTAGAACAAACTGGATGGGCCAGCTCCCATAACATTCAAAGTAGCAGGTATGGCTGATGCAGGTGTTATGATGCACTTGCTTTGGCACCTCATAACAGTTTTCTTTTTCTTTTTCTTTTTCTTTTATAGTACTTAAGTATTTACATACTTAAGTGTGAGCTTAGCTCCAAGTACTATAAAAGACTTATCTTTTCCTTTTCTTATCTTTCTTTATTTATTTACATTTACTTCCTAAGGACTATTATTATACAATTAGCAAGGACTCATCTCTTTTGTTGTTATTTGTCTTTATTTGTCTCTCATTCATTTCACACTTGTGGCTGAGCCACTTACTATATCTACAGATGTGTCCTAGGTCATGTGATTTCATTGATTGCTGCACAATCATTGTTGATTCATGAGCCTTATTTACTTATACTATCTTTAGCACTCTAGTTTTGTATAAATAGTCGAAAGACTGGCAGTCTTAAACCCCAGTCTTGTCAACTTCACAATCTAGGGATTCTCCTGTACTGTGCTTGACTTAAAGCTTGCTACAAACTCACTTCACTCTAAGAGCTAAGTCTAAGGTCTCTAAGTCACCATAAGCATCACTAAGACATCCTAAACTCATCACTCTGGATCCTTGTTTAGTCATAGGCAGTATCATCCTCATCACTATCTTGTTGATCCCTTTCTTTATCATCATCAGGAATGTTTATTATGCTCATCAAGCACATACCCACTATCTTGTTACCAGGGGTATTGTTATAGCAAACCTTCCTTAATACCATCCAATAGGCTGCTCTTAGCAGGTACAGTACTATAATGGCTACTGCTCAGTCTCCTACAAAGAGATTGAGAATACATTCCTTCATTCTACAGTTGGCTGCACTCTGTTCCAAGCACCTCCTTCCAATATACAATAGTGTAGAGATAGTAAAGGATGCTATTGTAACTGAGTCCATTGTTCTAGAACAAAAGAAATGGAAAAGTGAGTGACCATAGCAATGATGTGTCACCAGAGACAAGGCAGATAATCAACAGTGAGGAATGTGGCAGAAGAATGCAGACCAACAGATTGTCAAGCATGTTATAGATGGTGGACCAGTGGTGAACTTGTGCTGTTCACTTACTGACACCCATGCCCTGCATCTTATTCATCAGCATGGTCTGTGCACACTTGTCTTTCATATATAGGGTTTCTTTTAAGCATCATGTATATACAGGTGGACATATTCATCCCCTTCTTTCTTTGTCTTGTCTACACCCTGTCACTATTCACATCTCACCTTTTAATCTATCTGGTCATGTTGACAACCTTCTATCTTTCCCCCTTGCTTGACCTCCTATCATTTATCTTCATGGACTTCTTGATGCATTTTGTCAGGCCTGACAAGCTGACAATGGATGCTCATTGCAAATGCTGCACAACCCAACTTATCCCTGCCTCCTTTAGAGGGCTTAATGGGGGCTGCCCTGGAACTAGGCCAAGGGATGAGAGATCTCAGCCAGAGTAGAAGGGGTGGAACCAGCTGTGACAAGCTGGGGTCTGTTTGTCTAGCTACTAGCCTACTTATAGCACTATGGAATGCACACAGACCAGGTGTGGTAACTAAGGGCAGGTCATCTGAGTAGAAGATGCAGCAAGCCTGAGAACAGGCACAGCATGTGTGGGAACTTCCCCAAGAAGCCCATAATAACAATAAGTAGATGATATAATCAGATGAGATAAATGATAATATGAAGATCTTATCTAATCAGATATATCAAAGATAAACAATAAAGTAAAGTAAACTAATTGCAGGGAATAAAGTCAGTGGTAGGAGTCTGACACATTTCCCATCTCTTCTATTGAAGGAGGTTGCTTGGAAAGAGTGTGGCCAACTGTAGAAAGAAGAGAATATATTCTACAGGGGAAATAATGAGAAAACATATAACATGAACAGAGTAGTGAGTAAGTACTGACCTCAGTCTCTTCATAGAAGACTGAGGGAAAAGAAAACTATGCAAGTGAAATTTTTCTGTAAAGTAGGGTCCATCTGTATCATCCCTAAGTCCCACAAGAGATCTGTGTGGTGCATCACACTATCACACATTCACTGTTGCACATCACTGTAATCTCCAACACCTTCTGGGTGTTACCTCTGATCCCCACTTTATTGCCTCTACCTGCATGTTGGTGCAGCCTCTAGCTGTGCACCCCCACCCTTGTCACCCATGCCACAGCACCACCAGCCTCAGTGTTCAACAACCAGGTCATGATAGAACCTTCAACTTTGTGTTGGATTCCTTTAGTGTGCTGTGCACTCCTCCTCCACCACATGACTTACCACATGCCATACCAACAAATCAATGATGGACATTGTTGCATAAGTCTCACCACCATGAGGCAGTAAGGACTGTAGATAAGATAAGATAAAGGATTAGATTAGATGAACAAGTGATAAGATGAAAGTGATCTTGTCTTATCTTATCTAAAAAGAAACTAAAAGAATGTAAGTAATATAAAGTAAAAAGACAGTAAGAAATAGAGTCAGTAGTAGGAGTCTGACACCACATACTGTCACTCGTGGGCAGACACACACAATATGATACTTACTACCCAGTCTGTGTGCAGTCTACTTAGGTATATTAGGGACTTCTCTGGGACATTATCTAGTCAGTCAACTACTTAGCTCTCTCCCTCATCATGGATTGGGCTACACTCCTTGTCTTCATATATTCTACAATCATGATGTTGCTTCTGGGCTGGCTTGCCCTTCTTCCTTCATTCTACCCACCATCACCCTTCCACCCCCCTTGAGTGGAGTGACTTGGCCTAGGAGACCACCACACCAGACTTTGTGCTATCACTTTGTATCTAGCACCCCAACCAGACTTGTACCTATATCCCATTGTATGCCCTAGGACCCCTTGATTATAGGATTTTGCCACTCCCTGCATGCTGAACCCTTACAGAGTTGTGGGATGGATCAGGTGGAAAGTGTGTGGTGAGTAAGCCAGGGGGTTACATAGAGCAAGGTATGGTTAGCTTCATTGAGATAGAACAACTCTCTCACAAGAATAAGGAGCTTGATTGATAGTTGTGTAGTTTGTCATAATACTGTTATTCATAGTGTTTATGTCTATAAAGTAAATTTCACTGTTTCACAAGGCTGTTGGAGACATCTGAGATGCCTTCAGAGGAAGCCTGGAGGCCATTGCCCTGTTGGAATTGCAAATTGATGCATGTATGACTTACTATTTCTGTTTTAGGCAACTCAGCAGAAGCCAATGTGCACACAAGCTTTTGTCTCCTCTCCATAGAAAACATATGATTACTGCTATTTTTTTTAATCACTCCACTACTGTATGATGGTGCAGGTAGAACTGGCATGGCAGTGAAGATGACAAAGAACCAGCTCAGACAAAAGAGCAGTCAGAGGATGGCAAAGGCATGAGGGCAAAATAGAGGAGGGTACCAACAAAGAGGGAAATGGAGTAGACAACAACAACAACAACAACAACAATGAAGAGGATGGTCTCCATTGTGGAAGACCCAGATGGAAAAGAGTAGAGAGTTCACTATTTTTACCAGTACTATAGAGCTACTATATATGTTACAAGGCACTTGCTTAGGCACCTCATAACAGACTTGTTTTTTCTTTTTCTTTTTCTTTTTCTTTTCTTACATCTTACTTACTATAAGCATGGTATTGACTACAGCTTGAGCTTAGCTCATGTGAACACAGGATCAGGCAGGAGACAAGGAGGAGTAGCAGATGTATTGAGGATGACAATATGGTAGGTAGAGGGTGAGAGGAGAGGAAGAGACAGAGCACAGCCAGAGTAAAGATAGCACCAGACATGGGGGTGCAAAGAGGAAGAGCACAGCCAGATGCTTCCTAGGTTGTAGAAAGACTTAAAGAAGACAAGACAACAAGTAGTGAAAAGAAGATATAGAGATGAGAGTTTTGAGTTGTAGCAGTGATGAGCATCACATGCACATAACACCAGAAAACAACCATCAGCAACACCAGGAAAACACAGCAACATTAATATGCCACACATGACAATCATCCACAGTCACATCAATCATGCATTTGCTTAGGTGTTGGGCTATAGGACTGGGTTCAGCCAATGAGGAGCAGGACTGATAGGATGAATAGGCTGATGCATGGTCCAGGCCTGCCAAAGTAACCATGGAGTCATGAGTCATGAAGTCAGCATTTGGTGTGATCAGCACTTTTCCTCTTTCGCTCATCCATTATAGTATGATACCTTATTTGTTCACATCCAGGCTCCACCTCATTTCAAATATCCCTATGATCAACCCTATGTTGTAATTTTCTATTTTGTTTTGTTGTGCTCCAGTCTTGTAGCTGGACTTGTATTTAGATGGTGCATCATCTGTCAGAACAAAATAGATTTCCCCCACCCACAATTTGTTTCCCCTTCCCCATCCAAGTTTCATTGTGAAAAGTGTGTTCCACTTCTCCCTCCATGTATCTCACAATCAAGAAAGTGCATGTACTGTTGAAACACATGATGAGTGGCACAATGGTCCCAAAGCCCAGGACACTCCACTCAAGGAGGTCTAAGAGGAGACAGTAGATAGAGCACAGGCAACTGCCTTAGATGAAAGAGAATACAACACTAGCATTGCTGAAATATAGTAAGAGAGTGCAGTAGCTAGCTAGTGAGGGAGAAGAGTAGAAAATCAACTGTAGAATAATGTCCCAGACCCTGACTCTAAGTACCTAAGTACATGGTGCACAGACCAGGAGAGATAAGCCCTAAGGTGTGTGCCATAAAGGAGTGCACAGTAGATAACCAAAAAAGGGAAAATCAACATGTACCTCATAGGTCACATTTATTATTGTGTTGTGTTCTCCATTGCATTGTGTTGCATACTCTCTTGTGTTGCACCTGTGTTGCATTTTGTTTAGCATTCTTTTCTGCATTGTAATGTTACTGCATTGCATTGTGTCTGCTACTGCATGGTCATTGTCATGACTATCATGTCACATCCATGTCATATCTCCCTTTTGTTGCCCTGTCACATCATGATATCACATTTATTGCACTTAACTACTAACTGTTAAACATATACTGTACATCATCAATACTGTACCCATTCTATTCCTCTTTTGTTTGGCATTCCTATCCCTTCACCAACACATACACATTACATACTCTTAACACATTGTTATAACATATGTATCTCCTCGTGATTCCTCTCTCCTCCCACACCACACATATTCTGGACAACACATGTCCCTCACATACATGGGCATCCTTGTATCTCAAGATTACATCTCCCCTTTAACCTTACTACTCCTCCATACTTAAGATGTATAATCTACTACATATTTCCTCAGTCGACAACTGAGTGAGTACCTCCAACCCCTGCACCTTACACACCCTCTCACACACCTTGCAGCTCTACTTCTCTACCTGTGGCAACCTACTGTTGTCCACATCACTTACTACCACTGCAGATGCTTCTCTTGCTCCTCCCATGCTGGGAGTATATCAATACATTGCTCTTCATTATAGTTGCTTGCCATAGCCTGCGTGAACACTAACTTCTACTACTTTGGTGTCTAGAGGATCTTACAACTCACACCCCTCAGCAATTGTTGTGGTTGCGGCTGTAGTTTCTGCCATCACCATACCACAGCACATATCAGCAGAGCTACAAAGACAAAGACAAAGAGACAACTTAAAGAGGAATAAAGAGCAGAGCCAGATGTAGATATAAGAGATAAGATAGAGGTAAGAAATAGAAGGTAATATGAGATAAGAGTTATAGAGATAGAGAGAGAGTAGAGAGGATGTGCTCAGCAGTACAATAAATAGTCAAATTCCAACAGCTCATACTTATAGTAAGGACTTCATCTCTTTCTTTATAGTACTATAGTATTTACATACTAAGTTGTGAGTTTTACTCCAAGTACTATAAAGACTTATCTTTTCCCTTTATTTATTTACATTTACTTACTGAGGACTATTACTATACAATTAGTAAGGACTCATCTTTCTCATCTTTATTTGTCTTTATTTATCTCTTGTTTCACTCACTTGTGACTACTTTACAACTAGCTTACTATGGATGCATCTTAGGTCACATGACTCTGTTGATTGCTGCACAATCATTGCTGATCAGTGAACCTTACTTACTTTCACTATTCTTAGAACACTAGTTTTGTATAAGTAGTTGAAGGCCTGGTGGTCTTAAACCCCAGTCTTGTCAACTTCACAATCTAGGGATCTTCCATCTGCACTTGATCTAAGCTCACTCTCATCTTGCTTGTCCCTAAGAACTAAGTCTAAGATCTCTAAGTCACCTTAAGTGTCACTAAGACATGTTGATTTTTACCTATCTTAAGATGCTGGACATACTTCCATATCCTTATCTCTTTCTATCTTTACAGTTCAGGCTCCTCTCTAACTCTATTTAGCCTTTATTATATCTTATTTACCTTGCCATCTTCTCACCTCAGCACTTCTGCATGTGCTGAGCTCTCTCTTTCTTCTGTGTACCCTCTACCCTCTGGTACACATCTTCTCTATATTACAGATGTGGCAGTTGTGCCCTCTCCTCTTGTTCTGATGGGCTTTAGCCCTTCTCTCAATCTCAATCTGTTTTGGGCTTGATGCCTGCTTTGTTATGTCATGGTGTTTGCTTCCCTAGCTGTGCTGCCCAATTTCAACAAGACATCCTAAACTCATCACTCTGGATCCTCAATTAGTCATTGGTGGTATCATCCTCATCACCATCTCATTGATCCCACTCTTCTTCATCATCAGGAATGTTTACTACACATATCAAGTGCATACCAATTACCTTGTTACCAGGGGTATAGTTATCACAAACTTTCCCTAAGACAATCCAATAGGCCACTCTTAGCAATATATACAATGCTGCAGCACACATGGATCAGCTTAGGTAAGTACAGTATGGGGTGTGGGTCCTGGAGAGAACAATAAGCATAAGAATCCAACACTGTACAGTTCTAAGCCACAGGCAGTTCATCTAGCCTATTTATAATAGCTTGTCTTTTTTTTCCCTCAGTCCTCATGTTGCTTTCAAGATTGAGTACTTATTGTCCTTGTTGTTAGGACATCTTTTTTGGTGTTTCTTGTGCAGAAGAACGCCTGTATATATAACCTTGTTATTGTAAAATACCCACCTAGACATAATCTGCCCTCTGCAGCACCATCACTTTTTTTTAATCAAATGGCTGTTGGAATATTAACACCTTTCATTCAGCTCCACCTTACTACATGTCTCCATTACATCTTGCCTGACACACATAACTCATATATATCACTACAACCATGCTCTTACAACACATTTCAAAACCCACTTTCTACACTCCACTTAAACTCTATCCACTCACACTACATAAACCTACTCCCCCACTTTCCACTACCCTTAGATGTTATCTATAATGCCTAACCACATAAATCCACTCTGGGGCTTTTGCCTCACCACTTATCACTATGCTCAAATCACTGCTTATACCACCACCTTGCTTCTTTCTCACATTGGCTCATTCCTGTGCAAACAATGGCTTCTGTAGGGATTGTCAGGGGTTTTGCAATAACAAAGGTTATATAGACAGGTGTTCTTCTGCACAAGAAACACCAAAAAATGTCCTAAGATCAAGGACAAAAGCACTGATACCAGTCAGTAAGTAAGTTAAAGAAGTGTATAGTAAGATCTCACCTCAGTCTCGAAAACAACACGAGGACTGAGGGAAAAAAAAGGTGAGGTATCATAAACAGGCTAGATAAACTACCTGTGGCTTGGAACTGTATAGTAGCGGAGTGATCGAAAAGTATGTAGTTATCATATGTTTTTCTGCGGAGAGGAGACGAAGGTTTGCGCGCGCGTCGGCTTCTGCCGATTTGCCTAAAATGGAAATAGTAAGTCGTACATGCGTCGGTTTGCGATTTCAACAAGGGGTTCTAGTGCTATGTGTAAGTGACTGAGTAAGGTTTGTGATCACGTGCACGTGTCAACGTTGACAACACAGAGTGCCTTACATTCCTTGCTCGGCACCCTGCGGCGCCCCTATGGCGATTCGTTCCTATGCTCTTTTTTCTCACATCTCACCACCACCTATGATCAGCTGGCGCCGACGTGCAATGCATTCCCTTATCCAAGGGCTTCGCACCAGGGTAGTGCCGAACGTACGCCTCGTCCGAGTGTTCAATATTTAGTACACCTTCGTGACGGACGACATCAAAGCCTACTATCGGTTCGTGGCCACCGCTAAGGGCCTGCATCAACAAGGTGTGGTCTTTGGGTCTTCTATGAGAGCATGCAGCCGCTACCTATCGACGAGGATGCGAAGAGAGCCGCTCTGGGCACTCGGATGTTACCCTTGCTGACCGTCTTGCTGCAGCTTTGGGGCATTCACCTCTGCCTTCAAGCATCGTCGCTAGTTGTTATTTCATCTTACTCCCCTGAGATCGCACCGGAAATTTGACTGGATTCATTCCTACCATAGCTAACGGCTAAAGGCTTTTCGACCTCCTTTTCATACCAGGATCAGTGTCACCCGAGCTCAAGCTAACCTTTTGTATTGGCTGCGTCTAGGTCACGTCGTTCTGGGATTCTATCAATATCGCATCAAGAAGGTAGACAGGGCACTCGATTGACTACATTGTTCCGGAATTTTGGTGGGTAAGAGAGTAGCACGGCCGCCGGAAATCAATGCCTGTGAAGGCATGATTGCAGGCAACGATCGGAAGTACACATCTCTCCGAGTTCTGCATGATTAGAGCGTCTATCTGATCAATGATACGAATCTCGATGGAGGATAAGAAGAGCTCCCGGTGAATATTGAGCTGTGGATCTGGACAATCTCTCATATGAATGACGTGCTTCTCCATTGACAATGCGCACCCAGAGGACTTGCAACGATGATGTAGAATTCTTTGAATAACCCTTCACATTTTCCTATCTTGATCTTTGGTTTGCTTCCACTTCACTTGAAGAGCCTACGTTCAACTTCAGTCTTCAGTCACTCACCCTTGTGCCATCAAAAGTCGTAGATCTTTTGGAAGTAGGACAGATGCTGCCTTCTTCTCTTTCTACCATCGAATGACGTACGTCTTCAGCTCAGTCCGCGCTCGGAAAACATAGTGCTCACTGCAGTGATTCAACCACATAATCATTTCCCGTTCATTCAATAAAAGCGATTAAGAGTTCGTTCAATAGAGTCTAATTTCTCAAGTGTTCATGCGGTCGGCCTGCTCTTCATGAGCCTTTACCTTTCATATGCTACTTTCGGTGAGTCCTAGATTGTTCCCTCTGCCACTGGTTGCAGCCTGTCTCCATTCCACCTGGAGAGTTGGCGCTCGCCATTGGGCCATCTTTCACTAAACGCCGTACTTCAGGTGAGTAGAGTAGACCACTTTCTTTATCCCCTTCGGCCATTGTACGAAGTATATTCTCTTTTGTTCATTCGACCACCCTCTCTTTCGATATGTATATGCAAGGTTCGAGCTCGTTTATGGAAGAAATAAATGCACTTCGACCCGCTCCTTGGCGCGTGTGCAAGGGCGACCACGCGGTTTGACTATTCCTCTATCCTACTTGCTCAATTCCGACACCTCTGCTCACGAAGAGAGATTAGAAAGGACCTTACCACATACCTTTTATGCATACGCTAACACATTGACAAACTCCTACACCCTCGAAAACATTGTTTTTGGCATTTTCCAGCAGGAGGGTGAATGGATCAATAAGTCATGGGCAAATGGCAGTATGACAGCCCGGGAGTTCTGCCATAAACATTACTTGTACTTTATACATAGTACAGTACAGTAAATACTGAACAGTATTCTAGCCATACATCACGTGATAGACCTTTTCATGAGAAACGCATGCGATTGGTCGCCATCGCTTTTATCGATCTTCTGTGCTCCTGCTTTTTTGTTTTGTTTTTTGCTCTATCATCTCAACAACGTTCGGAGGTTCGTTGACGGAAAATATCCGCTCTCGGAATGGTGTCGTTTCAGTGAGCAATGTTGTGTTCAGGTTTTGCGTCCGTTGATCATGGTTCTTTCAGATGTGACGGTTAGAGTCCCAGTTCGCGGCTACCATTCACAAGCGTTGTCGAGCTCTGATTTTTTTCGCGCAGGCTGCTCTGATGTGGTGAAAAAACCAAAACTGGACCAGCACCACAGTCGATGCCATGCGCCACTTACATGTATCGATTGCAGCACAACGTTCGATGGCCCCGCCCATTATAAGGGCCACACATCGTGTATCAGCGAGGCAGAAAAACATCAAAAGTCTCTGTACAAGGGACCCAAATCTGTGCGTTCCGCGTTCACCCATCCTTCCGTAGAACATTTTTCTGATATTCTGCTGCGACTCTGCTACGTCTGTGGAATAGCAGCAAAACAACAGCGGGGGACCGCGCGACGATTCTACTAAGCGGCAGAATGGCCAGAACAATGGGGCCATGATTGGACAGGGTAAGCACCAGTATCCGTACGGATTTCAAGAGCGGCGGTGGGCGCAGTCACGCCTTGGCCCCCGCAGTAATGCGACGGGTGCTAACGAAACTCCTCTGGGCACGCTCGTACGCATGTCTTCAGTTGACCTATCTCCGGTTGACTCCTTGTCGGCTGCGCAAGCAGTCCCTAGCGCTAAGGAGGAGAGTGTGAAAGGAAGGGCGAAGGACGGAGAGCGGAAGGCAACGAGCGACGAAGCGGTGAGCATGCATATAAAGCTTGTGCAGGACCATTGACTGAAGTTTTTGATAGAATGAGGAGCAACGGAAGAAAAAGGTCAAAGCGGTGGAAGAAAAGGATATGCATGAGGCAACGGAGGAATCAAATCCGGTTACAGAAGAGAAAGTAGTTGGGAAGGAAAAAAAGAAGGATAAGTCAAAGAGAAAGCAGAAAGAATATGAGGAGGGAAACACGGGAAAGGGCGAGAAGAAGAAAAGCAAGGGGGAGAAAAAGGAGAAGAAGGGCAAGGTGGACAACAAGGCGAAGGATCATACAGAGGGTGGATCTATGGAGAAGGTGCCTGCGCAGACGGACAGGATTGGTGTGGACACACAGGTCGACGTGACAACTGCAAGCAGCTCTCCCTCAACGGCACGGGACATGGGGCACACGGTGCAGGTAGAAGAAACCGGTCAGGACAGCAAGACTAAACCGATTAGGACAGAGAAGAAAAGCAAGAAAGGTAATATGGAGTTGGAGAAGGCGGGGATGAGGGATAAAAAGGAAAGGGGCAGCAAGGAGAACAGGTCAGGGAAGAAGGCAAAGAAGGAGAAGGAGGTCAGGGCTGAGGTCAACTCAGAGGCAGGAAAGAACACGATGCAGAATGGTGGGGAGTTGGGAAAGCGGAAACGGGAGGATGAGGTGACCACTTTAAATATTGTGGAGGACAAGAAAAGCAAGAAGACAAAGTCATCCGAGTCTGGAGATGTTAATACCAAGGACGCGAAGGTGAAGAGCAAGGCCAACGATAAGGAGAAGAAGGGAAATCGTGCCTAGATTCTGAACCTGCGTGAGCTCCTTTTCGCGGCTTGCTTTTGTCGATTGCATAGGTCTGTAAAACCTCAGTATGCTATGATTTATCGTTAGCTTTTCATTCCGGTATCTTTGAATTACATACTGTCATTTCTATGTCTTTTCCTTCACATTGGTCTCACGTGTCGGCGAGA
>QLPN01005922.1:0-42477 GCA_003314395.1 Albatrellus ellisii | reverse complement strand
CATGCTCTAGGGTACTATATATACATAGGACTCCTAGTGGTTTATTCCCCAGTTCTGATCATCTGGGATATCTGCTAGTCAAAGTGCAATTGTCCTTTTTGTTGTTTTAGCCTTCTTCCTCAATTGTTCAGCTTTGACATAGCATCAGCCTCACATCATGCTCCTTGCATTCCAGTTTGACAGCTTCCTTGAGCTCCAGTTCATGCTCAAGTGCCTTGGCAGCCTGCCTGGACCATTCCATGATCTGTGCTGGTGGCAGGAATTCCCATGCCCAACTGACCCAGCTTGCCTCAGCAATGGGTGCCAAGATGCTGCACATGCCTTCTACAAAGAAGGTGGCATCAGCTTCCAAGCCACCACACTGCTGGTGATGCCCCTGTGCATCAACAATTAGCCTTGTGTGCCCCTGTGCCTGCCCACATTATGTACCAAGAGACACACTGCACCCACCATCCACAATCAATATGGCTCCTTGGGGAGCCCTTCACCTTGTGGCTGCTCATTGAGTGTCATGTGCATGCACACTTGAAGATGCACAAGCATGCAATCAGAGGAGGTAGCAGTGAGGGAAGTGGCACAGGACATGTTCACAGTTGATGAAGATGGTGTTGTTGAAGTTTCATGGTGGCAGTCTATCTATCACATTCTCTGGTTTATGGCAGGAGTGCCTGTGCCTTCACATTTGCTGTGTCTCCTTTCATTTGCCCTCCATGTTTCTTACTCCCTTCTGCATTTCCTTTTTTCTTTTTTTTTTTCACCCCACTGAAAACCAAAAACAAAAGCCAATCTCCCAAAAAATAAAAACAAAAATAAAGATAAAAATAACAAAACAGAATGACTCCATTCTCCTCTTCCTTTGTGCCACTTTGCTCTCACTCACCATATTATTGCTCTATTTTGCCTTTCCATGTTCCCTCTCTGCTCTGCATCACCTTTTTGTTTTTCCATCTGTCTCCCCCCCTCTTCCCTCTCCAAAAGACCTCCCCAAAAAGAAAAAAAAAACACTCTCTCTTCTCTTTTCCTTCTCTTTCCTTCCCCTTGCACTCTAATTTTCCCACCTGTTCCTTCTGCTGCACTCCAGTTTTTCCCTCCAGTTCACTCATTCCCACCTCACATCTATGCTCACCATCTGTTGTGTCCCGTCACACTCTGCCATCCCTTGTCCTTGCCCAGTTGCATTCTGCCCCTCTTCCTGCATTGGCTCCCCCATGATCAGCAATGATTACCCTATACCCCCTCATCCATGTTGTGCCTCCTGCACCTTGGGGAGCATCTCTATACCTACCTATCCCCCTCCCTGACACTCTGCCTTGTCCACTCATTCATTCACTCTGCCTGTGCCATCACCCCCATGAAACATCCCTTCTGGCTGTGTCTTGTGTCCAACTGCATTGACTGTGGACAGTCAAGATTTCAGTTGGGAGGAGATGATGAGCATCACATGTGTGTAACACCAGAAAATGACCATCAGCAACATTAGGCAAACACAGCAACACTAATGTGCTACATGTGATAATCATTCACAGTCACATCAATCATGCATTTGTTTAGGCGTCGGAATACAGGACTGGGTTTGGCCAACAAGGAGCAGGACTGATAGGCTGAGACACAGTCCATGGAGTCATGAGTCATGCAGTCAGCATTTGGTGCAATCAGTGCTTTTCCTTTTTCTCTCATGCATTATAGTATGATACTTTATTCATTCATGTCCAGGCTCCACCACATTTCAGATATCCCTATGATCAACCCTACATTGTAAATTTTCTGTTTTGTCTTGTTGTGCTCCAGCCTTGGAGCTAGACTTGTATTTAGATGGCACATCATCCATGAGAAAAGAATAGATTTTTCCCACCCATGATTTGTCTCCCCTCTCCAATCTGAGTTACATTGTGAAAAGCATGTGCCTCTTCTCCCTCTGTGTATCTCACACTCAAGAAAGTGTGTGTACCTTGTAGGTCATGTTTATTATTGTGTTGCATTCTCCATTGCATTGTTTCTGTGTTGTGATTTGTTTAGCATTCTTTTCTGCATTGCAATATTACTGCATTGTGTTGTGATACTACTGCATGGTCATTGTTGCAATTATTGTGTCATGTCCATGTCATATCTCCCTTTTGTCACCCCATCACATCATGTTATTGCATTCATTGCACTAAACTACTAACTTCTATAACTTTGGTGTCTAGAGAATCTTACAACTCACATCCCTCAGCAAACATTGTGGTTGTGGTTGTAGTTTCTGACATCACAATACCATAGCACATATCACCACACTCTCTCTCACTCCACTCCTCACTCCAGGATGACACACGTCCCTCTTCATACAGTAGTTGTTGTACTCTATGTTATACTCTCCACCCTAACCCTACCTACCCCCACTATATAAGATGGACACATTACTCTACAACTCCTCAGATGTCTCATACATTGTCTGATGAGTACTCCTCTCCATCTTATCCTCCCACTCTCTCATCACTACCCTGCAGCATACTTAAACCACATTGCACCACCTTACTGTGTTTGCAACCTCTCACCCTCTGCTGCAGCCATGCCAGCTGCCCTCTCCCCATGTGGGGATACATTTACCTTGCTGGTTTCAACAACATCATTTGTCCTTGCCTGCCATAGCCTGTGCATACACTGCCCCTGTACTGCATGTACTGGCTGCTCACCACTGCCATGTACTGCATCTATGGGCTGCTCATCACACCTGAGCTTCTGCCCCCACACTGCATGCATTTGGCTGCTCACCACTGCCATGTGCTGCAATGGTGGCTGCTCAACATTGTCATCACACTTGGCCATGCTGCATGTGTTGGCTGCTCACCACCATCATGTGCTGCATGGCCTATTATAAGAAAAAACAAATAACATGCAGGAGCTGACTGTGCCCACCAGCACAGCATCACAACTTGCCCACCTGCCCACCCCACCTGCATCCACTCAAGACAATGTGCATGATTGGTACATACATCCTTCCTGTGTCCACTCATGCACCCACATTGCCACTGTGTCAACAGCATGTGGCCCCCTACCTGCCTCCTGAACTGCTGCTGTACCAACAGTGGGCAGCCATCACCCACTGACTCACACCACCACTGCACCAGGACCCTGTGCCCACATGCACACCTGCACCACCACTGTACTGGCACAGTGCAGCAACTTGCTGGCTCACTGCCTGTGACAATGCAGGCAACTGGTACATCCCTCCTCCTATTCCCACCTGTGCACACACATCACCACTGTGTCAACAGTGCACAGCTCCCTACCTGCCCATGCTGCTGCTGTATGAACAGTGTTGAAGATAAAGGTCAAATACCCAACCATGTGCTTATGAGCTAAACTCCCCTGTCTATCTCTCCTAGACAGGAACTAGCCATAGTGCAGCTTCACATCATGTTAAAAGCACTTCAGTTAACTAAGACCTGGTAGCTCAGTGGTTAGAGCACCCACCTGGAGTAAGGGAGGTCCTTGGTTCAAACCCAAGCCAAGTCACTATTTTGGCACTGGTGCTTCTCAACAAACAGCACATGGCCACTTGCTGCTGACCCTGAAGCTTGGTGAGGTGTGTCTTTTTTCTCTTTGAGTGTGGGGACAGGGTCACTGAATGCACATGGGTGATGCACATAACACTGTGTATGCCATGATGGTGGACACACTTGGCACACCACACAAGGTGCTGCCCCCAGGGAAGATGTTTGGGTGCATTCTTATTCTTGCACTCCTTACTGCTTATTGACACCTGCTCACTCATGCTACCACTGTACCAGCACAGTGTGGCAACTTGCCTACCTGCCCCACCCATGTCCACTCAAGGTGATGCATGCAATCAGTACATCACCTCCCCTGTGCCCACCTGCATGTGGCCACTGTGTCAACAGTGCATGGTCCCCTACCACCTGCACCACTGCTGTACAAACAGTGCATGGCCACTACCACCCTGCCCAGACCACCATTGTACTAACAGTGCATGGCCACCACCTGGCCACCCATGCTGCTGCCATACCAGCACAGTGTGGCAGGTTTCTGGCTCACTGCCCATGTCCACACAGGCTATTGGTATGTACCTTCCCTTCTGTGCCAACCCACACACCCATGTCACCACTGTGTCAACAGTGTGCAGCCATCCACCTGCCCATACCACTGCTGCACAAACAGCATGGCCACCACCTCCTTGCACATGCTGTAGTGGCTGGACATGCTTGGCACACCACTTGAGGTGCTGCCCCCAGGAAGACATGGTGCATGCTTTTTTCTTGCACTCCTTTCTGCTTACTGACACCCATGTGCCCACATCACTGCTGTATCAATGGCACATGGCCCATGTGCTACACTGATGTAAGTGTACAAGCATGGAGGGTGCTGGCCCTCCACAACAAAGTCTACACCATCCTCACTGTTACAAGGCACTTGCTTTGGCACCTCATAATGGTTTTTCTTTCTTCTTTTTCTTTTTCTTTCTTATATTTCACTTACTATAAGCATAGTATTAACTACAGCTTGAGGATAGCTCATCCTTATAGTAAGGACTCTATCTCTCTTTCTTTATAGTACTTAAGTATTTACATACTTAAAGTGTGAGCATAGCTCCAAGTACTATAAAGACTTATCTTTTCTTTTATCTTCTTTTATTTATTATAACATTTACTTGCTAAGGACTATTACTATACAATTGGCAAGGACTCATCTTATCTCATCTCTATTTACCTTTGTTTACATCTGGTTCATTTTGTGCTTGTGGCTGAGCCATACTACTTACACAACAGACACAACTTACTGCATATTACTGCACATTATCATTTACTTACTGCACATTACTGCACAACCTTACTATACTTAGGACTCTGGTTTTGTATAAGTAGTTGAAAGACTGGCAGTCTTAAACCCCAGTCTTGTCAACTTCACAATCTAGGGATTCTCCTCTACTGTGCTTGACCTAAGCTCACTACCAACTTGCCTCATCCTCTAAAGAACCAAGTCTAAGATCTCTAAAGTCACTCTAAAAAGCATCACTAAGACATCCTAAACCTTGTCACTCTGGATCCTCAATTAGTCATTATTGTCATCACTATCTCATTGATCCCATTCTTCATCATCATCAGGAACATCTACTATGCCTATCAAAATGCATATTCACTACCTTGTTACTAGGGGTACTGTTACAGACCTTCCCTAAGACTGTCCAATAGGCCACTCTTAGCACTCACAGACAACTGGTGCAGTGAGATCCTGCATTCTGGCATGCATCTTGCCATCTTTGGCCTGCCAAATGTAGGCAAGAGCAGCCTGCTCAACTTCCTTGGTGCATTCCCCCTCTGCCTCACACAATGCATAGCTGACACTACAGCAGCCACAGCACAGTGCAAGGCTGCAATCATGACACACATCCCAGGCACAATGCACAACATCCTAGAGCTCTCCCTCGACATTGGTGGGCTTCCCATGATTGTCACAGACACTGCTGGGCTGCATGCAACCACTGACATCATCGAGCACATCAGCATCGAACATGTGTGCCAGGTGTGAGCAGCACCTTTCCCCAGCATGCTGCACACCTGTACATTCTCACCATTCTGTTGCCCCTACAGGGTTGCCACTGCTGATGTCTCTCTCCTGGTCTCTTGCTGCCCAACATCACCATGCAGCATGCCCTCACAATCCCACCCTCCATCATGCTGCAGCTCACACCTGCCACCTTTGTCCTCTTCAGCAAGTCTGATTTCACACACAATTTCACACCCCAAGCCATGCACAAGCTTGTGTGCAATGCCCTCCTGGGCTGCACAGCCTGGGCCATGAGCTGCACCCAATGGAGCTGACCCAATGTGCTATCCCAACAGACTATGTGGCCCTGCAGCCACACACCCTATATATATACAATTGTAGTCATGTCTTATTAGTTGATGTTGCAATGCAACAAGTATTTGTTCTACACATTTTGCAAACCTCTTGGTGGGTTCTGTTCATACCATCTTTTTAAATAATAATATGTCAGGCAGAATGTTCAGGCTATGTTTTTTCTATATTGTATCATTGTGTCTGCAAGTAGGCTAGGTACTTTAGCTGTACAATCATGGTCTTCTATTATTATGCATCTACACTGAAATGCTTTGGCAATGTTGATTACCATATTTTCTCTTTTATTTTCTGACAATCATCTCTTTCACAGGTGCAGAGTTCCTGAGTTGATGGACAGGGACATGTATGAGTAGTGATCATTGTCAGTACAATGCACCTACACAGGCTTTGCCAATAGGTATGCCTGGGTATGGGTATGGGTATGGGTATGGGTATGGGTATGGGTATGGGTCTATTGGTTTCCCAGTCTACAATAGTAACCATACAGCTGATATTTGTCAGGCCACCATTATTTTCCCTAATTTTCTCTTCATTTTCCTCTATTTTCTTATGTCTCTATCATCATAGATCTTACAATCACTCCTGATCTATTGAAGCAATTCCCATGGTCATGCATTCCTTCTCTTCATCTTTATCAGCCAATGATGTGTATGTCATCCAATCTCTAATCGGCCTGTTCTATTTTTAGCTGTACTTCATTTTCCCACTATTACTGCGGAAGCTCACCAATCCTTCTCACACCTGCTGCAGAGTATCACCAATCACTCTCACAGTTACTGTGGAGCCTCAGTCAGCACTTATGCATCCTCTCTATTATTAGGTATGACATCATTACTGTACTTTCTCATTCTCCGGCCCTATACTGTACTGCATGGTCTGTGCATGCTTCAGGGTACTATATATACATAGGACTCCTAGCAGTTTATTCCCCAGTTCTGATCATCTGGGATATCCACTAGGTACAGTAGTCTTTTAGCTTTCTCTTGTCTTACTCTTACCAATTATATATCTGGGATATCCGCTAGTCAAAGCATGATTGTCCTTTTTGTTTGTTTCAGCATTTCTTCAGTTGTTCAGCTTCAACATAGCATTGGCCTCACAATATTTCTGTTTTGCTTTGTGTTTTCACAGTTTAAGTTTTTTTCTGTCCTTCTATCTATTTGTAACCTACAATACTACTGCATGCCATCATTACTATGGGTATGTGTTTTTCATGGCTGATAGCCAGTGATGATCAATAGGGATGGGGACAGGACAGGGACATTGACAAGGTCTGTTGCAACTTATGTATAATGACACAGATGAATATTTGATTGTATCTTACTTAGTCAATGTTGCAACACAGCAGGTCTATACATTACAGCCAGAGAGATAATTGGAATTGGTCTGTAAGTTGGGGTTGGTCTGGAAATTGGACTTGATCTGTAGATAGATAGAGTATATTTATGCTGCAATAAGCTATGTATACTTTCACAGATGATGTCTTATAACTTGATGTTGCAACTCATTTAACTATGTCTGCTTTGGTTAATGTTGCAATAGGATAGGTCTTTACTTTATGGCTGGAGAGGCAATTGGAATTAATCTGTAGGTTGGGATTGGTCTGTAAATTGGAGTTGGTCTGTAGATAGATAGGGTATTGTTTTCTGTTGTGTATACTTTCACAGGTGATGTCCTATTGCTCCATGCTGCAATGCAACAGGGTTCCCAGGGAGGATCAACCTTGAATGTAATGTATCCTGAGGCTTTACAGAATGCTTTTGTTGCTAACAGACTACATACCATTTCTTATTTAATGTGGTGTAGAAAAAGCAGTAGCAAAGCAGGGAGTGAAGTGTTCAGGCAAGATTGTTTTCTGTATTGGATTGGTAAATTGTACTGCTGTATTGCACTGTTGTATTATGCTCACCTACTTTTTCCATTCCTAGGTGGTGGCACAGGGTTTATGGTGAAAGGACAGATGGGTAGGTGATTGGAAATTGGAGTTGGTTTGTGGACTGGGATTGGGCTGTAAATAGATAGAGAAATGTTTCCTTTTATTCCCTATTGCAACAGCATATGTATACCTCTTATTCTCTGTTGCTACAACTATGGATACTGTCACAGATGATGCTTTATAACTCAAATGTTGCAACACAACAGGTTTTTACACTAGTGGATAATATAATGGGACGAGGAATGGCAACACGTGGTTTTTTTCGTGTCCGAAGCACCGCTATAAAAACAGTCGTCCCCTGCACGGCAGTGTGGCACAAAATTCCCGCGCGTGCATGGCAGCGCCACAGTATGCGCCTGCTGTGTCAACAGCTCATCCACTTCTATTTACATCTATCATTCTTTCCTTTTATTGTCTGTTGCAATATATACAACTGTATTCATGTCTTATTGGTTGATGTTGCAATGCAACAAGTGTTTGTTCTATCTTGACATTTTGCAAACCTCTTGGTGGGTTCTATTGATACCATCTTCTTAAACAATAGCATGTTGGGCAGAATGTTCAGGCTATGTTTTTTCTGTATTGAGTCATCCATGAGTATCATTGTGCCCGCAAGTAGGCTGGGTACTTTAGCTGTACAATCATGTTGGTCTTCTATTATTATACATCTACACTTAAATGCTTTGGCAGTGTTGATTACCATATTTTCTCTATTATTTTCTGACAATCATTTCTTTCACAGGTACAGTGTTCCTGGATTGATGGACAGGGACATGGATGAGTAGTGATCATTGTCAGTACAATGCACCTCCACAGGTTTGCCAATGGGTATGCCTGGGTATGGGTACCAGACTCCATACCTGTGGCTACATGGGTCTATGGGTTTTCCAGTTGACAATAGTAACCATACTTTTGATGTTTCTGTTTTGCTTTTTGTTTTCACAGTTTAAGGGGCTTTTTTTTTGTCTTTCTATTCATTTATAATCTACAATATAACAATTGTGTGATAACCAGTGATGATCACTAGGGATGGGGACAGCAACAGGGATAGTACAGGGACATTGGTGAGGAATGTTGCAACTCATTTAACTATGTCTTCTTTTTAATGTTGCAATGCAATAGGATAGGTCTCTACTCTGTAGCTGGAGAAGCAATTGGAATTGGTCTGTAGGTTGGGATTGGTCTGTAAATTGGACTTGGTCTGTAGACAGATAGAGTAATGTTTCCCTTAACTTTCTGTTGCAACAAGGTATGTATACTTTCACAGATGATGCCTTATAACTTGATGTTGCAATGCAACAGGTTTTTACACTAGTATAGATTATGCAGGACAGAGCTATACTCTTCGAGCAAGGAATTGTTGTATCCTACACAATTGACCTGCCTGATAAGCTTTTTGTAGCATGCATATCAATTGTTTCTTAACAATCTCCAACTCGACTCTACGTAGAACACAGAAATCATCTCCGGATCACACATAATTCTTCTCACAAATGCATGTCTACGTTGTTCCTCAACAATGATATCTACATATTTGTTTTGAAATTTAAGACATGCTTGATTGGGGGTAATCCCGAGCAAGGTCAGCAGCGCGCCGAGTGCCACATCAAGTCCAACCGGCCGGTGTGTATTACAGGCCTTTACAGCACCCAGGTTCGTCACGCACGAGCTTGTTTGGTATATTGATTATAGACAAGACACAGATCAGTCCGAGGCGGTAATGCTTGAAAGCCATCCACCTGAGCGTTTACCAACCTCGTCGTCTACCCCCCTTACCCCATTTTTCTATTAAAAAGTCGGTAAGGAACTGATACAATTCACGATTTGCCCCACGTCTCACGATGGAGTGGTCACTATCGAAACAATGCATATCAACTACTGACCATCGTTGCGAAGTAACAATTATGAACCTATCTGTGAACATCCTAAATCTGAAGTTGCGAATGTGCGCTTTGGTGAACATGTCCAACAGATGGGCGGAGTGACTGAAATGCACATTGTCATCGCCGCTTCCATGCGCAAGAAGGTAATCCACCGTAGAGAATGCGGTGACGTTTGATATTGAGGCATTGACGTAGCCACCGGGATTCAGATCCGGGAGGTTCATGTAGCGCTCGGTATATATAGAATCTGAGGTGTATTACGGTATGAAAACATACGGAGAAGGATGAGATGACGAAACATACCATACAAACGCCAGCTCGTCACGGGCTGCGGATAGGGGATGAGC
The DNA here is from genome assembly GCA_003314395.1 of Albatrellus ellisii. NCBI lineage: Eukaryota > Fungi > Basidiomycota > Agaricomycetes > Russulales > Albatrellaceae > Albatrellus > Albatrellus ellisii. The sequence goes on along the minus strand of QLPN01005922.1, from coordinate 32,452 downwards.
CGCCGATAAGTCATAGACAGAAGTTATACGCATGAGAGCGGAGGACCCACTGCAACGGCAATTGCTAACGAGTGGATTCCCGCATCGGCTTCAACTACTTTGGAGCTCATGAAGCCTCCATAAGACTATGAACGCTAAACTTAGCGGACAAAAACAGAGGTAAGGAACTTGTTGTACCCAGCCCCATATACCTATGCGTCCGGGATCTACGTATTCTTTTGACGCCCATATACTGTAGAAAACAATACAATGTCAATGATACAATCCCTTGAGAACAGCAGGATGCCGGATTCACCGAGCAGCATTTATTTGATCCTTAACTTCCCAATAGCCTAAATTATTTTTGACTGGGTTTCTCAGCTTCCTGCCCTTGAAACCGGTCCCACGTCCGTCAACGACGACAACGATATATTGAAGGGAGCACGCAACATAATGATGCCAGTCACGGTTGAATTTTGTATTGACCATCTGTGAATAAGGTCCTCCATATCTGCAAGGAGTCTAAGGTCAGCCTCCTATAAGCAGCCGAACTACCAGATCAAGACTTACACCCTGAACAAAACTGGATATTTCGTGCGTCCAGAGTCATCCATGTGAGGTGGTCGCACCTCAACTGCATTGAGCTCTGAGCAAGCCATATGAGATCTGAGTCAAATTTAACACGAATGTACTCGTACCATAGCCATCACTGTCAATAGTGGAGTGTTGAATGATAGGTGTCTCGAAGCGGTTCCACGTCTCGTTCAGACGAGCATTGTCCGTCAAGACGTGATCAAAGTCTAGGACTCGAGACTCAGCCTTTTTTCAGGAAAAGAAGTACATATCCTGCTTACGCGGATCATTGGATTTGATAATACGCTGCCAAGGCACGTTCGGTCCTTGATAACTCAACAGGTGGAATCCACCCCGAGGTGAGAAGTATGCATCAAAATAGCCAGTTGACGACGCGCCAGACAATGCCTCGATGTTTGCTACTTTGTCTCTGGCCGTAAGTAATGTTAAATCATCTGGCAAGCTGATGGAGTAAATGTGCCTCTCAATGGACGGGTTAGCCGCTTGGAAGTAACTGCACTCGCGTCAGGTCAGAGTCATTCAGAAAGTTCGAATACACATACATAAGTCGACGCTCAGTATCAATGGCTTGAATCCCCCCAGTCACTTCCCATTGCCCTGATGTCAGGAAGATAGGAGTTCCTGAACTAGCCGAGTTGAATAGAGCAATATGATCAAAACCATCCTTCGTAGGCACAATATCCAGATATGCTGACGAGCCGTCGGGCGAAAGGCTTGGGGGCAGCGGAAACACGGTCTGTGTTGCATCAATCCAACCGTCGTCACCCTGTTCGCCATCCTTACCCAGCTTGCGAACGAGCTGCCCTACGTTTTGACCTGCAGACCAAGTGCCATCCAATTCGAACCATACGACGCTTCCGCCATCGGCATTACGATTTACTTCCTTCACTATGAGGCTGTTGTTCCCGACCCACGCAACTTCCATAATAATACTGTTGTCTTGAGACTCCCTGCCCTCCCAGTCGAGTTCAAGCGTAAATTCGTCTGCCGAGACATCACTGATGATTGCGCTCTTCTCAAGGTACGTGCCGAAGTCAAATACTCGTACAGACACAAGAGGATTGTTGTACCCTGGCTTGGGATATTTCATCGTTACCTCACCAGTGTAGGGGATCACAGCATCCGAGTCTTCAGTGGGATTGTAGATGGGAAAAGAGAACTCATCGACGAGAGTCTCATCAAAGATCAGGAATGCTATCTTTTTGGAGTCGGGCGACCACCATGTCGCATGGTCAGCTGAGAAGATTTCTTCCTCGTAAACCCAATCAGGGACACCGTTGAAAAGAGAAGTATTCCCGGATGCAGTCACGCGAATGGGAGCACCAGTAGACCTAACCCAGTAGGATGGTATCAGAGATACACATAGAAAGGATAGCATCTTACGATGGAGAAGAAACAACGTATAAGTCATTATTCATGATAAAAGCAATGCTGTCCCCTGTCGGAGACCAGGATGCATGGGCAGTCGCGGGAGGATATGATGGCGGTATCAATGGGCGAGTGGTATTGGTTACCAAATTATGCACATAATAATTCCCAAAGCTCGACCATCGCCATTGCTATGAAATGTGAGAACAATGACACCCCAGGCAGCAAGTAGTTCCGTAATTTACCTTGAGGGTGTCGCTCTTGACAAGCATGTACTTCATATCAGGTGAGAGCTTCCAACTTGACCACGAGAGGCGGTTTCCTCGTTCCTGCGAGCCGACAATCGTGAGGTCGGCATGACAGAAGAATGGCAATATTCACATCTCTAATATCCTTCTTTGCAATCAACTCTGTTGTGGTATTAGAATTGAGATCGACTAGGTTGATGCGACCATTCTGGTCGATCGAAAACACACCATCGCCTGCTAGTTCAGGTAAAGCATGTCAATTGGTTATCCACTCCACCAGATGCTTTCAGCACACCTTCAGCAACCCAGTTAAGAGAATACCGTTCAACTGCGAATGTACCGTTGAAAATATGGTCGATAGTGATGTGTTCATTTCCCTTGGCAACATACTTCGTGTCTTTGTACGACACGGCGGCAAAGAAGCCTACTACAGCTGCAAGAGACACGAGGACAGCCAAAAATACGAGGAGCGACCGGACGGATGACCACTTCTACATAGATTGACCGAATCAGGTACGGAAATCTAGGAAATGGTCTGCATGTAAACATGCCTTTCGCCTAACAACATACAGTCCTACTTCTGTCGTCGGTTCCTCGAACAAATCTCCTCTCTCCGCGGAGCCGGGAGAGCGACGAGGCTTCTCATACAGAATGTCTGCCTCATCCTCTGAGCTCGGAGGGTCGAACGGACCGTCCTCGTAATATGTTAATGGACGCGGTGGAGCAGTTGAATAGCCGTTATCCCCAGCAGGTTTTGTTGATTTGCCCGCGGGCTGGGAGTCGTCGTCTTGCGACAATGGGTCGTAGGATGCTGGTGACATGCCCTGCGTTCGCAGAATGACGAAATGTACAGTATACCCTGACAGCTGCGGTAGACGCTGTCGTCCAATGTTACCACTAAGATCTTTGCCAGTGGCCTTGGCGTTGACTGACGCGTCCAAATATGCTGTGACACATTTATGACATAACGGGGCGTTACTGTAACATTTACGTCTCTCAACTTCGAGCCCGCACACATAGCCTACGTACGCATTCTCTTCATTTCGAACCTTTGAACATTGAGCGGGGATACTCACAAAACCTAATATCATGGCACCGTCTAAGCTTTCGCATTGGGACCCTGTACTTATCATCTCGCAAGCACGTCGACATCTCTCCCGCAGTTTCGTTAAATTATATGCTGACTCTGTTGTAGATTGTAGCCATGCAATCACTTCACTATCTCACCCTCGCCGTCTTGATACCCCCGTTTCTTGTGGCCTACGCGGAATCATCTTCGTTGGAATATGAAGGTGGTGCTGCAAATGTCGGTAAGCTTGTTTCTCTGATCCTCGGCCTTCCGTGACGATTCATTCTTTTGTAACCAGGCATGCTGATGGACTGGCGGGAAATGGCCGGGAGGCCTACTGTGCGCAGACTCCATGGCGAGGAGCGCTGGCACTCTTTTGCGGGTGCGTGGAGCGGTGGAAAAAAGGTATCAGAGGGTGCGTGGTACATGGGATGGGATGGCCGTTCTGATCCTATGCGTGGCTGGATCATCGCCATTTGTTGGATTATTGCTTCTTCCGTGGAGTACGTGCCCTCGCTCGCTTCATATTCCGGCTGATTCTCATTCACTTGTAGCATATATTATCTTTATGTCCTAATCCGCAGACCTCGGCTCGTCCTGGATTTCTCCTTGACATTCTTGTTCAATCACCTCGTCCTCACCACCTATTATTCAGCATCTCTTCCTACATCCCTGTTTTATTGGGCCATCATGCTATCAAGTACTGCTTTAATGGTAATCTTTGCGGAACAACTCTGCGTAAAGAGAGAGATGTCAGAGGGGTTGGCAGTTGCGACGACCAGTTATGAAGTAGAAGACATGGAGATGGGAAATTTTAGGAGAGACTAGACTGCGATACATGGTTAATTTACAGGCGAGGGCCTTCTATGCAACACCTCAATAACCTGCTCATCTATATTCATATGCAGTCTCAAATGGATCAGTGCGACTACATTCAACTATACACATGTTGAGCCCACTTGAATGCGAAACCCCCAAGATGGTCCCCTACATGGACCGGGGCTATCCCGCTTTTCAATATGTCTCCTTGCATCGCGGGGCGCGAGGTAAGTCTTGCAGACAAATTGGCCTTTCGCTTTCAGTCCTACTTGCTTATAATCAATGTCGACTCCATTGCTTAGTGCTGCGTACACACACGCTCGTGCATATACATGTATTCGGGAGGCATCTGAGTCGACCAATTGAACTCCCCATTGTTCGGATTGGACCGCGAACCACTGTAACGGTTTATGTGACGGATTTCTATCCCATATCGTGCATTGATAGGCCATATTTGTGATGTAGTGTCAGAAATTCCGACATCATTGCTTCGATATCAATACTAGTCGAACATCATTTGTGTATGACTATACATCATTTCCTGTCACTACATTCCCCCCAGTCAGGATAAACCTTATGCATTGTGAGCGTTGATCGCTTAGGATATGATTTTCACGACTTCTTCATTCCGTGTTGGATTACCCTAAACCTCTTATGAATGCAGTGGACAATATTCGTGCCGAGAAAAATCACCCCTCCTCATAATGCCTCGCTCATCTGTCAGGACCGAGATATCGTCGCTGATGTGATCTCGTAGGGCTTGATACATTGCTTCTGCTGTAACGCGTTGCCCAGGCATCAGTACTGCATCCGTATGCGTCAAACCTTGACGACACATTGCGGCACGACCACAAGGTTGACAAAGGTATACCACATTAACGCTTTGCATTATGTGTCAGCGCAAAGCCACCATCGATAGATGTGGCTGGGCGCGGTGGCCACCTTGCTCCATAAGGAGCACACTTATTTGTGGCTAATTCGTATGACACGTAAACATAGATCGTTGAAATTTTAACTACATAAGGCATCTGTTTGATCACCAAGCAAGTTTTTGGTTTTTCGCGCTCTCTGTTCGAGCAAAGTAATTCATACTTTCCGGTTGATACGTCAAGCTTGGACCCATATTGTCCAGCAACCCCACTAGCCTTCACCATCACAATGCCGCTCGAGATCCGTCGAAGGGAGAGCTTGTAGTGTCGACCGTCGCACTGGAAGGATCTATCGATTGGCTGTGTCTGTCTACCACGTTTCCATTGACGGAATCAATGCGGACAAAGTTATCGGTTGCGGAGTCTATAATGATATACAGTGATTAATGACATGCTGCCGAACGCGACCCATATGTTACTCCAGAAAGGTGCGACATGGAAAGCCCCTAAAGCTAAAGAGAACATCGGCATGACCATGCGTTCCCTCTTGGACATAGGCGCGTCTACACCTGTCGATTGGATATAACGGTCTGAGAGTAGTATTGGACGCTACCTTATACACTGTCGTTGAGGCATTGTGTCTGAGGTCACCTCTTTTGATTGAGAATCTCATATCGGGACAGTCTAGGACAGCAGCTTCACCTCATATAATTATCAGCTCTTTGTACTTCCTTTGGGCAGAATCCACAGACGTAGCTGCGATGGCTCTGGACGACAGCACGCGCAGACCACACGCAGATTTGATTAAGGTAACACTCAAAGGAGCTGTCACGGGTCGGAGTTGCCCATTATCATGGTGTTATTGCACACGTTCCTGATGTATGGGAGTGGAAAGCACAGGGAGGTGTGGGGGCTCTAAGCACGCAAGGGCTAGCGTTAGACAGCAGGCATGTCAGACCACATCGTGGAAAAGAAGAGTTATTGTGAATATGGAAGACCCTGGGGTATCCCTTGCCAGGATAGCATCCGCGGGGTGGCTAGGCCGGACTGGGTCCCTGGGCCTGGAACGAGCAGGCGCAGATCTCGAGATTACCTGCAGGCCGTTGACCCGGAGGCAAGCTCAGCGGACAAGTCGGTGTTGAGAGAGTCCGAAATGAGCGCCGGCGGGTGATGACACATGCGGTGACGTTTTCCGAGTCGAGCTGGTGGGTTTCCACGGTCATACCGCCCACATCACTGGTGTTGGTGGCGTCGACAGCGCGCCAATTGCCGGCCCGGTAAGCAAACGGCTACACGAGTGGTCCATGAATTGCTGGCCAGGGTCACCCGCTGATACATGATACGCGATTTGTCTCGACATTGTCTACAGTGGCAACTGGGCCACTTGGGCCATCAGATAGTGCAGGGCAGGAAACCTCAGTGCAACCGCCTGTTTATCACATTTCGACATTCATCTCCTGGCTTGGGTAAAACAGACGATCGTTGTCCTCCACATCCTCGGCTCTCGCCACCTCCTCGGTTACTTATCTAGCGCTGGCATGAGGCACCCGCTATATATATTGCTCTCCCCCGACTCGGACCTGCGCCTTCTACTCCTCCCTCGTTTCCCCTCGCCACCACCACCACTTGGTGTACAATCATGGACGCCATTAAAGGCCTACTGTCCCCCTTCGGTGTGAATCCTAGTTCTATCCAGGATACCTTGGTACGCACTTAGCTCCGTCCGTTTCCCGCATGCACCAATATCCCTTCACAGAAACTTGTAGTCATTGGTGGTACTGTCGAGACTGCCCGGCGAGCATCCGTCTCTGCATGGAACGGTTTCATCGACTGTTAGTAGGCACACGACCCTGATGCATGAGTTGACGCCTGACGAAGTACAATAGCATTCTTCCTCACGGCACATTTTAATCAGGAAGACTACCCTTATGACTGGTGCGTCCTGCCCAGCACTTGTGGCGCACTCTCTCACGCTTTTGTGTCTCAGGTTGATGCATTGGCTTTCCAAGGTTTGTGATGCCATACCTCTCCAGACAAGCCTGAGTACTCAAAAGTGGTCCCTGCTGGCAGCAACCGGCGTGGGGTCGTAGCCGAGAATTCGAGATCACCACACGTTCTGTCAGCCGCAATGGCCTTTCACAGTCGACCACCGGGGATGTCGAAGAGGAAGAGCTGGAAGTCGAAGATGACGACGATGCGCTTGTACATGGGCGGCGGAAGCGCAAGGTTGCCTTTCTGCCTAGTCTGGGTAAGTAACCCTCCTAGGTATCTCTCTCTCCAGGCCTCATAGCATTTCATAGACACGACGCACACGATCTACTACCGAGGCCATTGGCTACGTGTGAGCCTGTGCTATGATTACCTTCATACTGGGTTTACCGCCTCACGCGTATCTCTTAGATCACCAGGACCAAGCGTTACCAAGATTATGGCCATTATTCCGCCCTAAAGATCAGGTATGCCACAAATTCCGCGGTCTTACGTGGTCGCCTGACATGAGACCAGCGTGGTCGCACGGAACAATGACATTCTCAAGAAATTGGTTTTGGAGGCGAAGCGTGAGTATGAGAAGGATGCCGAGCACCGTGTGCATATTTTCATGGCAGATACGTAAGCTCCACTTTCTTCAGTCTGCAATTTGTGCTCCTGATCAGCTTGTGAAGGACGTACGGCTGCTGGAGATGGAACGGCGCGCGCCAGAAGCGGCCCATGAGTTCTATCGTGTTAGTGCCATCTGTCAAAGAAATGCTTCTGGCAGATTGCAAGGACTTCTTGCGCTCGGAAGAATGGTGAGCATTGTAGTTCTCACATTCTGACACGCTATCAATTTGAAAACGCACAGGTATGCCGAAAGAGGTAAGACAGTTGAAAAACCCCGATATACAACCTATTCTAACGGTCTGGAAAGGTATTCCATTCCGACGGGGATATCTTCTTCACGGTGTTCCGGGCAGGTGCGTGGATCTCTTAATTGATGTTATGAGCTGCCTAATGCCGATATTCCAGTGGGAAGACGTCACTCATTCATTCATTGGCTGGCGAGCTCGGTCTCGACATCTATGTTGTCAGCCTCTCGTCCAAAGGGTTCGTATCCGTCTTTCTCGCTACTGCGTACCAGGCTAATGTCAGTAGTATGAGCGACAATACCTTGACCACCCTCATGGGAAATGTCCCTTCGAGGTACGTACGGCATTGTTCATCACGGCTGTGCAGCACCAACTTTTCCCAGATGTATTTTGCTCCTAGAGGATCTGGATGCCGCATTCACTCGCTCTGTCAGTCGAGACGGTGCGTCTACAGGAATACCTACGGTCGCCAACAAACCCGGAACCGAGGCTAATGACGGTTCGACGTTGAGCCTGAGTGGGCTATTGAACAGTCTTGATGGTGTTGCGGCAGCAGAGGGCCGGTAGGTCACAGCGGATTACCGATGTCGCTGTGCTGTTGACGTATGTGCATAGCCTTCTCTTCGCCACGACCAACCACATCGAACGGTTAGACCCTGCGCTCAGTCGGCCCGGTCGCATGGACGTCTGGGTCAACTTCACTAACGCGACGAAATGGCAGGCAGAGGGCATCTTCAAGTGCTTCTTCCCCTCGAAACCTTCAATACCGGATGCATCGGAGCCAAAGGAGGTGTCTCAGTCGAACATTCCTATTTCTAAGCTCAAGGCGTCAGTCCATGCCGTTCCATTGCTTGACGAAGCCGAGATTGCAGTCCTCGCCAAGCAATTCGCCGATGCTATTCCCGAGGATGAGCTGAGCGTGAGTAGCTGCAGGTGTTTTCGGGTCGGCTCTTATGCCGTTGTTTCACTTAGGTTGCGAGTTTACAAGGCTACCTATTGAAGAACAAGACAAGACCACGGGAGTCTGTGGAAGAGGTCGCCGCCTGGTCCGTGTTTTCCCCGAAACCGTTCCATCCCGGGATACTGACCAACATATGCTCCAGGATACAACAAGAGCGAGAGACACGTGCTCGACTGAAGAGAGAGAAAGAGGAGGTATGTGCCTTTTTCGTCGGCCCAGTAGATACATACTAACTCACATGGTAAGCGTGAAGCGAAGGAGAAAGAGGTACGTCACTCCATATTATGTTGTGTTCCGCAAATTCACTGTAATTGAAGGCGGAGGAGCAAGCACGTAAGGGGGTTAGTACTGTTGCGTTCCAGTCTCTTGCGTGCATTTCGTCTAATATTACTCTTTTTCCAGAGGGAATCAAAAGAAGTAAGCCGCCATTCATCGCGCCGCCGATCAATGTCTTGACGATTTAAACTCTCATCGTCACAGAAAGCAGGGAAGGAGGCTAGAGGAGTAGGCAATCTCGGCTCGCTCGTGCTATCTCTGCTCTGACGTCGCGAGCTCACCAGAAACAAGATAAGAAAGAGAAGAGAGCCAAGAAGAGCACGGCGCTAGGCATCCCGCCAATACCCCTAAAGTCATTTATCGGGCTATCGGAAGTCCCGCCACCGCCCACACACCCAATGCCGGAGATCTTTCACGTGGAAGCGAGCATCCCTGACGGCGAGAGCATGATTTCGGATGACTCTGACGAGTCGGAGCGGTTCGAGTCTACGGCGAACGAGGCAGATATTGAGGAGAGCGTCACATCCGAGGGCGAGAGCGACCGCCAAGGTGGTACCTCCAGCTTAGGGCAGCCAGGAATGATCCTGATGCCCGAGAAATGGGTTGCTGTCAACGGCGAGCAGCCTGCACCTGCGCCAGGGTCATGAACACTATAATCCACATTCGCATTCTCAGGACTAACTAATGTGGGGGAACTGACACAGATGATAGGATACAATGTCGTCGCGTAGTGTACTTACTGTGGGTCTCTTGATTTTTAGAATAATGGCCAGAACTTAGTATTATCCTGGGATGGGCCAGGAATAAATATTTTGCTAGTTTCGTATTGGTTCTATGTTGAATAACAGATATGCCCTGATATCTACAAACCTGCAGCGAATCTGTAGCGAATGACCAGCGCAACCAAAAGTGTATGACGTTATGATGCGAAGATCGCAATGCCAGGACCAACATACTGTACCAGCAACACGTCCATGTTCTGGCCTAAGGAGACTTCAGGCTAACTTCGGACAGAGTCTTGAATGCCTCCTTGTATGCCTCCAGTAGCGCCTTCACCCTCGTCCGTTCTGCAACGAGCGCTTCGTCTTCGTTCAGCAGGTTGGAGAACAGCTCCGGCTTGTAGAGGGACGCCACAAGTCTGTTCTGCACGTGCTGTGACGTGTGGTTAACCAGGAAGTGCATAATTGCCTTCGGGATGAGGTCCTGGATGCTCTGCCGTACAATCGAGAAGTACGACGCGATGAGCGACCGAATGAGGTTCGTTTCCATCTCCTCCCGCACGCTTAGATGCGAGCCGCCGTCGGATGAAGTCTACATGGCCAAACCAGTCAGGAAACCCAGTCACCCATATACCTTGTGGAGGGGGAAGGTGTGGACATAAAAGGGACGTACAGCCTCGATGTGCTTCCCCAGGCTTTTCATGTCGAACGCCGCACTGTTTCCATCCCGCTTGCCAGCCAGCAGACCAGACTGGAGGGTCAAATCAGTTCCCGAAATATCGCGCCCTGACGTAGCCAGTTGGCCCGCATGGGACTTATCGAGGCTCGAACCGGCTATAGGGCTGGGACCATTTTGTCCAAAGAAGTAGTTGAGAAACGTCTCCCGAGCCGATGGCGGCGAGGTGCCAGGTTGGGTGTATGGGGATGAGTGCTGGTAGGAGTGGGGCTGCGGGTGATGTGAATGGGATTTCGACGGCGGCTGCTTGTTTCCTGCAGACGAGGAAGACGGACGGATGCGGTCATGGACTGTCGAAGAAACAGAGCGCGCATCACGAGTGGCAATGCCGTTGATGCTGGGCGGGTCTTGGGTGGAGTCGGTGTCGTCGTCGTCGTCTGGCGCAGCGCTGATGGGCTCCGTAGAGGACGGCTGAATGTGAGAGTGTCAACGCAGCGGTGGGAGGCTAGGGAAGAGAGGAGACGCACGCGAGTATGGGAAACCTGCTTTGGAACAGGAAAATGGGCAGCCGCGGACCCCGATATAAAGGAAGGATGGTTGACATTGATGTACGCAGCCTGGATCTCGATCAGGCTCTGGGCGTACTCTGAGGTGGGGCCGAGGCGTTCCCGCAGAAGCTCCGATACAACCTCGACAAGCTGGGCGTGCAATCGCGGGAATCGTTCCAACTCCTGAAACCTCGGCATTAATGTCATCTTCATACTCCACTCCAACGCTATCGCCACCACTTACCGTGCTTGTGCAATTATGGCATATCTTCACTAGTTCCTCGTATACCAGCTCCACGCAGCGCAAGCTCGGTGCTTCCAGGAGCTTGATTTGCGGCTTTACTAGCAAGTCGAACGCAATTTCAGGAACAAACAGACTTGGTCTAGGTCCTGTTGAGTTGCGGATGGCTGTCCGGATATCTTGATTATCAAGGTTCGCGGTCGAATCGATGGACGCCAAGGCATGACCAAAGATGTCGTTGAAGATGTAGTATATGCGTGCTCCTCCCGAAAGTTCTTTTGTTGAGATATCGACATTTGTACCTTCAATGGACGAGACAAAGTCTCGGGAAAATTGGGTCATCATCCGGAGGATGACGGCTCCTTGCTATCACAAGTGTTCAATGCGAATAGGCCAGAATTATGCAACGATCCTGTCGCGCACCTGATTGGTATCTCCATAGATAGTTGTGTCTCCAAACGAATTCAGCTCTTGCTGCGCTTGGCCCATGAGAGTGTTAAGCCGTGCCTTCATGTCTGGGAGTTTGTCTCGGATGTGATTTAAGAGGACCTTTACAGTCAATTGGGTCAATGAGACCTCACCATATGATAGGACAGCAGGCACTGACCTGATTCAATGTCTTCGCGAGGTACTTCGTTCCGTTCTTATGCGCGACATTTCTATATGCAGGATGGCTCTGGAAAAACTCCGTCTCGCTCTCGAGCGCGTCTCTCATGCTCTTCTCCACGTTGATGTCCTGTTGACTGCGATTGACCACACCAATGAATCCTAGTCGTAGAGGATATACACGTCCTGTCAAGATATCCAACGCGTTGGTTCCTGCATCCATGAGATCTAGCTTTGTGAGAATACCAATCGTTCTGCGCCCTTGTGGGTCGACAGAACGAGCGAGTTTCAACGACTCGGAATTCGCCAGATCCACATTGGCAGCCGACACTGCTAGTATGACACTGCAGATCGTGGACATGCATAAGCCACTAGCACGAGAAATACCTGATTACTGTAAAAAAGCTACACACCAGTTTGGCTTGGATATGTAGTCCAGGACGAGCCCGCGGATCTGACGCTCAATATCACTCGGTTGGTCACCTACCGGGATCTGACGAGATGACACGTTCAACGCATCTGGCTCTGGCTGTCCACAGCCCGAATACTTACCTTGGTAAGGCCAGGAAGGTCCACAAGTGTCAAATCCAGTACGTTGGGACTGTATATCCGCAGATGAATAGGCAGCTTGCTTATTCCTTTATTCTGGCCTGCAACGCGAAATGTCTCCTGCTCAATCTCTTTACGAATCTCGTTGAATTCGGTAAAGCGCTTATCAATGTGGAGGAACTGGCCCCATTCGGTGTATGCTAGTGGTGGAGATCCAGGGGTAGACTCGGGCACGGGCGTATGAATGAGCTGAAGGATGAGTGGCCGGCGTGTGACAATGCCTTGACCTCGGGGGAGGAAGTCCCTGCCTACGATGCTGTAGGAATTAAAAATACTGTTCAGGACAAAGGGTACGTTGGCATGAAGGCGTTGCCGTACTTTTCGAGCACACTAGACTTTCCTGCAGATTGACTCCCAACCTAGAACATAAGGAGATGCCGCATTTAGTATGAAAACGGGGGTCTCTGGATATTCCGTGCACTTACGACAGCAAGTTGAGGCATGTCCAGCTCACCACCTGCAGCTCGACTTCAGCATCGGCTTAAGCACGGAAGACGGAAGGTGCAGGAGCTCACCAAGGTTGCTGAACGTATCCTGCAACTTGTTTACAAACTTGATGAGGTCTCCATCCATGGTGAGCTGGGATGGGCTCGGAAGAGACTGTGACGATAAGACAGTAGAGCAAATTGTTGCAAGGTGGAAGGAGACAGCGTGTCATGTTTTGAACCGGACTCGCGCGTCGTCACGGCTTCGGCTCACCCAATGCTCGTGGCCCATGCTTCCGAATCCTGTTAATATAATAAATTATGATATTTGTTCTTGCCATCTGTCTCTTTTCTCTCAAATCCGTTATGATAGTAATTCTACTTGCGCTCATCGCACGAGGCAAAGAGTTTCGATCTCGCATATTCATTCCGAACAAAGTGTATTGAACCCAGCCTCTACGTTTTCACAACAAAGAGAACAACTTAGATGACCTTGCTCTTCACCAATTCTAAACCAATGCGAGCAAGACAAGGTACTCAGCATCTGTAAGTAATACGGCACAGAGTAAACTCACGCTCGACCTCTGTGACTGCCCACACAAGCACATCCTTCTGCGTCTTCTCGTCGCTCAGGTTCTTGAGCACGTTGTCGACGACGGTCTTGACAAGCTGTGCCTGTTCGTTCTCTTTTTCTTGTTGCTCGAAGCGCACCCAGCTGTCTAGAACCGATTTCACCTCCGCAGTGAGAGCAACCCGCTGGCGTTGGACGAACAGCTCAGACTCGAGCTTGGCTGTGTCCTTGAAATGCCACAGTGACGCGCAGTGAGACAAATGAGGCTGTCGAATGGAAGTCATGGACTGTACCTTAGAGACAGCAAAGAGACCCTCCGTCAACGAGACGACATCTTTCATCTGCTGCACCGACTCAATGCGGTCCTTGACGGCCTGAGTGTGCCCAGCACGAGACTGGTCAAGGACGCTCTTGATGCGTGCAATATGGGCCTCCGCCCATTCCTTGTACGGCGTCCGAATGATCTACGGTCCGCAAACTCAGTTAGCGTTCCATGACAGCCAACCCCCTCCTCCCCAATGAACTCGCGATTCTTCATAAAAGTGTAGAGCTACACGGGTAAGAACTTGACTTTGGTAGACGACCACACACCTTCGCAATGTAGGCGAAGAGGATGAAGTACCCGGCGGCAATGACGGTCTCCTCATTCAATACGTAAAGCTCCTGCGAGATGGCCACTGCAAGGGCTCCGCTGCCGAGAAGGACAGAGCCTGTCTTGGTGAGGAGGTTGGGGGACGAAGGCAGCTTGTTGATGATCTCGGACGCGCGCTCGGCGGGAGGCTGCTGGCTCGAAGACATGGCCCGACTGTGGCATTTGATGGAAACCAGAAAAAAAAAACAAAGTTCAGAAGAGTACCTGGAATGCGAAACTGGTGACATACGCCTGCATGAGCTGGGGGAGGGCAGAAACAGCATGTGAGCGCACGCGTGAGGCTGTCAAATATGATGTTTTCTCAGTTATGACAGACTTTTTTCCGTATCGAAGAAGAATACCAACCAGAAGCCCTGAGGGAGTTAATGGCAACTCTGGAAGTCATGAAAGAATGAGAGGCAGAGGAAGTGAAGTGGACTGGTTGGACTGTGAATAATCCGGAGGCCCCAGGTTAACATCCGGCCGGTCGATTCCGATTTTCCACGGCCCAGTTCCGGAACTCGAGGTGGCACTTACCACATATCAAGTTCTCTAACTTCTTGTTCCTGTAACTTAGTAAGAGAATTACTAGGTCCCAATGTACTAGAATAGAGTTACGGCTCTATAGAAGGAAGCCTTGCACCGAATTTCACGGATGGTGTAATGACCAATGTTACTTCAATGGGTACAAGCAAAATGAACAACTCAGAGATAATTACAGGGTAAGGGAATAACACCTCAAATATCCTGACAATCCTGAGCAAGGCAATGACAGGGTGTGACATGGTAGATAAATAAGCTATCAATCTAATGTTGCAACACAACAGGCTTTACACTAGTGGTAATAATACACCCTACCATTGCAGATGGATCGTACTGGAAAACATATATCAACAACGATTGTAGAGTGTACATGAAAACAAAGGAACAGTGGTGCTGATTTGAAGCTAAAAGGAACAAAGCCTTATGCATACACGCCATGAAACACAGAACATCGAATGAACGGGCGTACAACAAGAGAAATTGCGTCGCTATGTCCAACTTATCTCATAAAGGATGGTGCATGGCCAGAAGTTGGAACTCTTGCCCAAGATGCTTTTTCCCCAGCTCGATCACACACGTGTCCAGAGTCGATACCTCTTGTAGCGCGCTAAGCACCGCTGCAGCCGAAAACGAACGAGGTCCACGGTGCACCTTCCTGTCGTAGACGACTTCAAGAAACCCGAGTTCGCTCAAGCTATGTAAAAATCAGGCCGAGCATACGAGCAAGATGACAGGCATTACCCTCCTGGCCCCGTGGCAGGTGACACGGTCTTCGGATTCAGTGCACATCCAGAAAGCGAGCCCATGTTGTTGTTGTTGTTGTTGTTGTTGTTGTTGTTGTTGTTGCACAACGCACTCTTGCAAGAGCCCATGTTGGACGGGTTCCGCAGAAGAATGGGCATGGCTTTCCTGCTAAGTTTTCCGTGCTGAGCCAGCATAGCAGAAAGATCCAAGTGTTTTACACTGTTGTGTCTCGAAAACCCGGTTTCTATGGTATCTGAGACCAGAGACCCAACATCGTCTTTGTGAGCATCCTGGAGAGGTATGGCACCACTTCGTTGGGCCTCATGGGTTGGCCGGGGAGAGGACACGAGAGAAGACAGGTCATCAACGCGGCGTTTGCGATGTGGGTACTCGGAGTGTAAATGAAATGTGTCTGAGTTCCTGCTTCTGCTAGTCTTTTCGACGGAAACAGGTGAGGATTTCGGTGGGATAACGACTTTCTTAGGTGCTTCGATATGCTGAGGATTGGCTTCAGACCGGTAGTGCTCTGCATGCAATAGAATGTAAATCGAGACGATTACGCCAGGTGTGCTGTATATACCATCGAGCACGAACTTAGCTACCAGGACTCGGAATTGCTCGTTCACGCACTTCATGATCCAATCATGATGAAGGACCTGCAGACATCAAGAACGGTATGGGCTGCGCATGCAGGCGACTGACCACAAATGCCCTGGCCGATAATCTGATGGAACAGTCGAGTTGTTTGCAGATCGCAAAGGTGGATAATGAATTTAAGACGCACTTTCTCACCCATGAATCGTCTGGGCCGCTACAAAAGTAATACCGAGCATTCCATCGTTCGTCATTCGAACGGGCAATTAGCCCGCCATGCGAGACTGTACCATCAAAACAAATGGAAAGGATTTAGATTGGGGATAAGGACGTCAAGAGTGCTGCGTCTACCCCAGAGGCGAACAGCAATCCTAGGCACGGATGGGCTGAAGAATGCTGAAGAATGGGGGTTAGATTGCCCCCTGGAAGCAGTGGAAAGAGAAATATGTGAAGAATTTACCAACACCCATGAACAACTTGGCCATTACTGAAGTATGCATAGCGCTGTGTCAGAATGTGGGCTTCCGATGCGAAAACAGCCTAGCAATTATACCTACTGTAAAAGCTAGACAAGTATATGCTTACTGGTGGTTGGGGGAGCCTTGGTCGTTCGGGTCGGTGAACAAAGAACTCCGGATCGACGTGACCGTGCTACGCGCGGTGCGCAAAGCGCGACGCGTTTGCACGTGTTTGTCACGAGCTTACCATGGATCCCTCCATCACCGCATCCAATGCCGCCGCCGCTTCCAAGGTCGCCGCCCCACCTTCTAATGCCCCGAGTACCATCTCCGTCAAGTCTGAAGAACGCAGAGCAAGTCCCTCAACTTTTCCATGCATGCACTATTGTCATTCACCCATGCTCTCACCCGACATCCATTAGGCCCTCATCCCCCCTCCGCCAGGTCACATCGTTCATCGCGTGCGTTACAAGGACAAGTGCGTTCTACATTCTGTAACCTTGCTGTTCCTATCTGAATGCACAGCATCTGTTCCTATGCAGATTCCAGTCTCTCAGAGATCGTTATGATCAAGTGATCGCCGTACGCACCTTATTCCATCACCCTGCGCTATGCTCTAACCTGCAGCTGCAGGTCCACGAAGACTCCGAAAAAGCCTTTTCCTCGCTAGTGGAGAAGGAGCGCAAAATGCAGATCGAGCTCGAGTGCGCCGCCTTGCTCCTCTCCTCATCTTGTGCCCCTCAGCTTAACCCCATCCCGCAGCATGCTTCTCGATGCCGTCCTCCTCAGTCCCATTCATGACGAGCTAAGGCCCTTTTCCCCCCCGGATGCGTACCAGCCGCACGAGCCCTATCACGTGCCGCCTTACGTCCACCCACAGCAGGGCCTCCACCCGGCCCTCGCGTACGCACACCCGCCATACACGAATGGGAATAGCATGCCCCTCAGCAATGGCGCCATGAATGGGCATGCTGGCGAGGGTTCGTGGTACCGTGCCCCGGCATCCGAGGTAAGCTCTTCAGCGTCTCCCCCACCCCTCTACTCGAATATATCCATCACCACACACTGGCCTGGCACAGCGCTCGGCTGGGTTTCGAGGCTGCATTATCTACCACCCTACCCTTCCGATCGCACCAAACTCGCGCAACTGACCGTGTCCCATCCCAGGGCCTAGCACGTAGTGAGCGTGAGACGAATGAGCATGCTCCATAAATCGCCTGCACCTGCACGGACTCACATGCGCATATTTCCATGCAGGTGCCATCCGATGAAGAGCTGTAGTCCATTCCCTCTCACAATACGCGGCGACGCACGCCCATCACTCCACCTGTCTGCCTGCCCCATTAATCCACTGTCTGACCTCATTCTCTATCCGTCCCCGTCCCCATCCTGTCTGGTTCCCCGTCTCTGTCCCGTTTTGTCGTCTCGTCTCCCATCCATAGTCCCCTCCCCCTTCTTCATCGCTCCCTCTGTCGCGTTATCACATATTCTCCACTCTATGTACATTACAGACCTTGTCCGCCCCATACACCCCTATCGTGAATTCTCATCCCAGATGTCACTTAGCATTTCGTCCAGCGCAGCGGCATTGGAGCTTATGCTCAAGCTCAAGCTCAAAGACTCACTGCCAATTCCGGCCCGCATAATCTACACCCCCAAAGCAATTCATATCCGCGCTGATGCCCCCCTGATCCATGAAGAAACAAGTGAGTCCATGACAATGACACGCCTGGTGCCATGTGCTCCTTATTAGCCGCATAAACACACCACACACGCACGTATACAGTTTGATACGGTGCATGTCCAGCCGAGGACCCCAAGCGGTTTCATGCTGACGGCACCCAAGCTCCGCGGCAGCCCCGCTACACGCATGCGTACTCATCGCCTTAGACTGTGTGAGGTCGTGATCACGAGTGTGTTTCCACGTGTCATGCCCATGAGGCAGGTGCACAAGGGCAGGGCACAAGTGCCAAGAAAGAACCTCAACCCTCCTGATCATACATGCTCTATGGATTCGATAACTGGACTGTGCGTACATGCAGAGATACGAAAGACACCAAACTGGAATGGAGGAAAAGCGGAACAGAAAAGGAGACAGGACAGAGGCAAAGCAGAAGGAAAAGAAAGCGGAGGGGTGATGTGAAGTGACCACCGACGGAGGTGCGTGAACGAGAATGGGGAACGATTGGTAAATTAGTAGAAAGAAGCCAAGACCCAAGACGATCAGAGAAGGAGACGAAGAGAAGACGATATGAGACGACGGGAAAAAGGCAAAGGAGTGGTCACAAGTACCGGGGACTCGATGGGTCGGGAGACGTAGGGTATGTATATACCTGGATATGCTAATACACAGGATGGAGCAGAGCATAGCAGGACGGAACAAGGAAGAAGTATGTGCGCACACTGAAAAAGCGTTGAGCGGAAAGTGAAAACATTGGAGAAAGGTAGAGGGGTTTTAGCAAAGGTAAGCACAAGCAACCATGAGTGACAAGCGGAGACAAACTACAGTAGACGGCGGCGCGCGGATGTGCAACGACGTACACGAAACAAGGTGCAGGGAAGAGCTCAGATAGATGGATGCGGTTAGTGAATGGAATGACAGTATGAGTTTGTGTAGCTTGTATATGGTGTGGAATGGAAATCGGAATGGCCTTGGAATAGTGGGCAGACAGAAGTATCAGAATCAAGTGACAAGAGTCGTATGTCAGTTCCGCAGCGGATATGGCACCGATGTATAGCACAGTGTAAACGAGTGATTGACGCCTGGACAATGTAGAATGGAGGGGGGAAGAAAGTGGTCCATGTAGTACGTGCAAGCCGCAAGACGTCCACGCAGTCCAAATAAGCAAGAAAACGAATGTAGTAACGCGCACCATCAAAACCTAAAAAACCGAGAGGAAAAATCACGATGACGCTGTCTCTGTACGTGGATGTGTGGGAATGTGAAAACATTGGGTGGAAACGCCTAATGACTTCAGGGCCCTGGCGACGGTTTGACCTGGGACAATCCGCCAATGCTTGATTGGATAGCTTGTGCCTGGTGTTGCTGGATGCCACGTCCAATGCTGGGCACCACCATACCGATCTCGTCACGCCGAGGTGCACGCACAGCGAGGCCGCTGCCGCTACGAGGACGCGTCGCGGTCCAGTTTGGACCCATGCCAGGAGGGTATCCGAGTGGTGCAGAGTCGCTGCGTGCGCGCGAGAGGCGCTTTGCCTCTCCGTCCGCAACCGTGCGTTGCCGCTTGCGACCACCAGTGTCGTCGCCAAAGTCGGGCGAAGACGGAAGAGGCGTAGACTGTGACGTATCATAGCGATGTGCGATGTGTGCACTAGCCGTATCATATGCACCGTGTATGTGCTGGAAGGAATGCTGCCGCGAGAGGGTGTGAGGTATGCTATGGTGCGCTGCGTGAGCAGGAAAATCGGGGGCAGTTGGGCTTGAGCCCGGACTAAGGGAGTGCAGGGAAGCACTTGCGCTTGAGAGGGATGGCATTGAAGTCGTGGGCGTCGGGGGTGGTGGCGGGAACTGATGCGAAGGGGCACCCATGGTAGGCGATGTTACATAGATGTTCGGACTATCGCTGGGCTCAATGAGGTCCGCAGGGAAGGGGACCGGAACTGTGATATGTGGGAGGACAGAAGAAGGGGAAAAGTTAATTTAGATATTATTACGTCAAAGTAAAGCAACAAATGTGAGAAAAGGATGAAAAGAAGAGTAGCATAGCAGAAAGAAGCGGAAGAGTGGAGGAAGAATGGAGCGCAGTAAAGGAAACAGGAAATAAGACGCACCACATCCGGGAAAACTTTTTGAGACGACGTCGTATAATGCCTTGGTAACATGAGCTAGACGCTCAAACTTAGCCTTCTCAGTAGAAAGTGCAGCAACAACGCGACAATTTTCTTCACGGATCTGAGAGAGCTGGGCAGCAACCTCACCAGGGAGCTCAACCCGGTGTTTGATGGACGGATCAGGCTCCAGCGCCTTCCGTTTTATTTCCTCCAGCAAGTCTTGACGGCCGCGGAGGAACTTGTGATGAGAGAATTCCCAAGTTTGCGCGTCCGTCGAGGTGCGCTGTGCACGCGGCGTCTGACAGATGATAATGAAAAGCAGTCAGCAAGGGCAGCAGCCTGGTGGAGGCACGAAATTCATCTCACTCGGTTGATTTTGTGGAAGCCATACATATTGAGCTGCCGAACAAAGCTGGAAAACTGGGGATGCGACACATCAGCCTCAAACTCACCTCCTGCACCAGAATGCCGTATGGGATCGGCAGAGACAACCTACGTTGTTATGTTTGAAATGAGAACCCAATATGCTTCGGCTGAATTCGCCGACATTGGAAACGACGAAGCTGATGAACACAGTAGGATGTAACGTCGGCGGACGCTTGTCAAGCATGAGGCGGAAAAGAGGGATGAGACTCACCTCGTTCCTAGTTCCGTCCATGCAATGAAATGGGCGGATTTTGGGTCATTGATCATACTGAAAAAACCGACGAGTGTTGAGATCCCGAGGAATAGAGGGGACGAGAGTAGAATCTAATACTTACTGATAGAGCTTGGTAACGAAATTGTTGGTGCCAAGCGGCTTGCCAATAATATTCATACCTCCGGCTTGTAAGGAATGTGAGGGTATCTGGCAATCAAGCGGCTTAAGCTGATCTTCTTGCTCGCCACTGCTGGTACTTCCGTCTATGGGGCTGCCGCCAGGGTCCATGCCGGAGTAGCCCATTTCAACCTCATCATACGAGGCGGGGGTATTGAGATCAACAACCCCATTTGGGGTATCATACATGCTTTCCTCAACATTTGTAGTGAGGGACGTGCCGGTGGTGAAACTCCTTTTGCGAGGGACGGACTTGTCAGAGGAAGAGGAAGAGCGAGAAGAAAGAGTCATGCGGCGGGATGAAAGGTCGTAAGGCTGTTCTTCGTAACGCATGCCCTGGTCCGGGGGTGCAAAAGAAAACTGTTGGGTATGTTGTTGATGATACTGCGAGTGTTGATGAGCGCCGAAGGAGCCGTGAGTGGTGTTTGTATTTGGAGAGGGACTGATAGGAGTGATGGGGGAAAGACCGCTGGTGGCGGTGGATGGACGAGGAGAAGGATTGATGGGCGATAAGTTTACTGGAGAAGCGACGGAGACAGAGAGAGAGGACAGATTGAGAGAAAGGGTGGAGCGGTCCATCATGGAATCCGAGATTGACTGCTGAGAACTCCCCTGCGAGAAATAGCCAGGATAATGCTGATCACCGGGAGGATTTGATGGTGTTGACGGTGACGGGAACGAAGACTGAGGAAGAATTGGCTGGAGGAGATGGGGTAGGGATGGCCATGACGGCGGGGGCGGCTGCTGCTGTTGTCGAGAGGGCTGCTGGGGAGCCTGATGAGGCTGCGGCTGCGGCTGTTGTTGTTGTTGTTGTTGTTGTTGTTGTTGTTGTTGTTGCTGCTGCTGCTGCTGCTGCTGCTGCTGCTGCTGGGAGTACTGAAGCTCTCCGGGAGACATATTGTGGGGATAATGCGAATGAGGGTCCATGGGGGAAAGAGGGAGGAGCGGGAGAAGGAAGAAGGAGGAAAAAAAAAACAAAGGGAGAGCAAGAGGATGAGGGAGAGTGTCAAGAGGCAAAGAGCATGTGAGGTGAACGTGGAATTAATGTGAGGAGGGGAGGTCGACAGCCCGTCGTCGCAAGATATCCGCCACCCGCTTCAAAAACCCAAAATCAAGCACCCTCCGTTTTCTTTGCTTCCGTCCATCTGAGATCTGCCTCTTCTCCTTCCCACATTCAATCGTCCTCCACTCTCTCTTCCGACATCCGCCAATGTATATAGCCATATGTCACCCTCAACAACAGAATTCCATTTCTCCAGTATTCTACAGATCGTTATATCCAATAAGGTGCTAAGGTTGATCCTCGTGCTCGCTATGCAACCCGTGCCCCGCCCGGTGCGTGGGGGGGAAGGGCCAATAGATATGGTGGTGGTGGTGGTGGTGTGTGCTACGAGTATGTATGAGGGCGAAAGCGCATGGGCACTTACCGGCTATGCAGATGTGTTCCTAGTCTGTAAGGGCGGGCGGGCCATCTCCGTAGCCACAGGCTAGGGGCACGTCCGCAAGGACCCAGCATCCGAGAGGCAGTGCGGCAGTATTCGCTAGGCGTCTGATTCGTGGGTGGGCACAGTGAGAGAGCACGAGGGAGCAAGTTGCTGCGGCGGGCCTTCACTGGCAGAGGTGGAGGCCAAAAGAAGAGGCGTGACGCGCTCAGCGTCGCTCGCCTGAACTTGAAGACTCAACTCTCGTTTTCCCCCATGCCTCGGTACGTACGAGGCTATCGACTGCGGAACATACCTTCTAACCAATCGCTATTGACAAGTATGACATTTCAACGCAATGCCCCCAGGTAGGTACTCACCCTCACAAGTAATACTTATGAGCAGCCTTTCTCCTCCCGTCTGATATGTCAACTAAATATTCACTCTAGAATATCATTATTTCTCATTGCCGACACTCTTCTACCTAAATCTGTCTTCCACTTGCAATACTTCCACTTCACATCGGAATTCCCATCAACCTCCAAAATTCCTCTCACTGTTTTCATTCTTCCAATGCTAGTCCCCATGCTATTCCACTCTTTTGACATATCAGTATCATATCTACAATCTCTGGTCACTATGTCTGGGTACAACTAGTAAACAGGGTTCTTATGCCTGCAGTGATCTTAATGGCTGGACATTCAGTTAAACTCGGTTCATCCGATCTCCGAAGCTAGAATGTAGTTCCTTCGTACTCATCAAGGCACAAAATCTATGTCAGTCATGTCAGTATGGAGTTTCCATCTCAGCTTTGGACTTCAATATACCAGCTTCGTTCAGCAAAGTTTCCTCGTCTAGACAAGCTCGAATGAATTCGGAGAGGACAAGGTTGCGTCGCTTGGGCCTAGCAATGAATTGCAGATTAGATTAGCAGTTAAACACTAGTAAAATGCATGATTATCACTTCGAGGTTAACTCTATGAGCTGACGGCGACGCGAAACATCCCGCTTGTCCAAGACAACATGTGTCAGCTTTGGCTCGTTGATGTCAACTACTTGGCCGCCGTTATCTTTGATTGACCTGGATGTATACACGAAGCTATCGAACAGTCGCTCAAACATCAAAGGTCAAGTGAAGCTGTAGACTGAAAACGTACGCTCTAGATATCTCTTTCTCGTGTTTGGAATCGACGGCCATACCATGTTGACGAGCATTATCGGGGGAGTCCAGATAGAAGCATCTGGCGAGGATCATCGGCAAGTAAATGTGCGGTACTGAGATATAAACTTACAGATGTGTAAAAATCTTCTCTTGATCGTACTCCATGGCGCTGGCATAGAAGCCCATTTCTACATCTTCATCAAGACTCAATGTCTTTGTCGTCTTCTTGGCCTTCATATAGGGCTTCAGAATACATATATAATCCCCTTGGAGCAATACCCACATCAAAATCATCTGTAATGCCCAACTGAGACTGTCCAGGCGTTGACGTCATTTGCATGTCTCGTCCTGATATTTGTATGGCACGTACAGCACCCCCAATCACCTCCTCATCCAAGGAATCGGGCACCCCCGTGTCGAACCACTCGCCCTCATCCTCAGCTGCAGATCTGAGAACATCCTCGTTCTCCGAGTCAGGGTCTGTGGCGGACTCTGCATCGGCTGTGACGTCTGCTGTATCGACTTGCCCTCGGACTTTGAACCGTTCGCTTTCATCTATGTCCTTTTCTTCATCCTCAGTTGTGCTATCGCCGGACGGTGAATTTCCTAGTGAAGGAATATCCTTGATATCGACGGCCGCTTCGTCTTGGACAGTGTATTTCCTGCAGTATTCCTCCGTCTCCATACGTTCATCGGTAGCATGGAAGAAATAGCTATTTATATAACACAAAATAAGCCTCGTTCTACCAACCAAATAAAAGTAGACGGATATACCCCTTGGTCATCGGAAGAAGTGTATTTTCATGCACCGAGTCAACAATCCACTTTGGCCGGATAATATCGTAAGTTCCCTTGTTGATGAGCAGTTGAATGTCGTAGGCTGGGGAAATAATCACTTGGATTCTGGATAGAAGGTATATATAGCACATACGAGTTGTCGCTCCTCCATATACAACTAGTAGCCCAGGCTGATTTTTAGCTACCTGCGCTAAACCACCCCCGTTTGCGCGAATCCTGTAGCAAGCGTAAACATTAGATTGATTCTAATGTCAGAAACATACAGCTTGAGTAGGTCCTTCTTGTCTGCGTCCCGAGATTTAGATTTTGGATCCGAAACCACTACTGTTGAAGTACTACGATGGTTTACAGTATCGCAGAAGTGATGGTTTACTTACTGAATGTCATGCCATCAAAGAGATCAGACTCAATTTCAACATCTCTGAGATTTGCGCCGTTGTGCTCTGACGATATCATCGGCTATAGAAGGGCACGGTAAATGGTAACCAGCCTTGAACGATTTTAGAATCACTATTGAATACCTTAGTGATCGTTTTATGCTTCTTCTTTGGCTTTCTGTAGTTCGGGATTCAATGAGCGCGCAGAAACATGCGACAGATATTTTACTCCACCCAGAGTCATCCTCCATTTTGCGCTTCGTCTCTGAGCGGATGCTTTCCATGACGGCTGCAGGAGGTATTGCTTAGGCAATAGCGAACAAGAGAACGCAGGATACATTACATGACGCAGTTACGCAATCCGAGATAGACAAGTCGTCACGTATGTTGAGTGCTCTAGGAAATCGCATAGTGACACCTAGATGGTAAAGATCTGGGCCCGGTATTCAGCATATGTTCGAACCCCAATCAGTTGTTGTACCTGATGCAGTGATTTCAGCGGCCTTCACCCTTACAATGAACGAGCTACAGAAACGCATTAGTGGTCAAATGTCGAAAGACGCGATGGAACATACTCCTCCGGATCCAGATAAAAGTCACCTTTATCATCTTGACTGCGCTGCGCTGTTTGGAGAAAATCTGGGGGGTTCTGTGAATCCCAGGGCTTCCATGGCTTATCTCGTATCCAGAGGTAGTCGGCATACGAAAAACCAGTGCCAATGCGCACAAATGTGCTATATCTATAAGTTCAGGAATACGTCAGACTAGGCAAGATAATTATAGTCTCACGAAGCATACTTAGGCTCTTCACCGTCGGCTCCAGGGTGCTTGTCATCCAGTACGGCGCATACAAAAGTCGAGACACCGCCCCCACGTCGACCGGAGCCATATGATCCGCCTAAATGGATTCCATGCTCAGATGAGACGTTTCTATGTCGTATAGAGACGAAAACGCGCCTACAACAAGGACGTCCACGGTTTCGCCCATGTTATCCTGATCGTGATCTGAGACGGTGGCCCACAATCAATCGAGGCGACCTACCATGTACTCAGGTTTTACCTGGAGAAATAACCCAGACGTTCAGTTTAAAGCGAGAGAATGAAAGATATAGATAGATGGAACCTTTATCCAATCTCTGTTTCGGCCGTTCAATGTGTACTCTGATTCAGGCTGTTTCATCACCAGACCTTCTCCCTGGGTAGCCATGATGTCGTCCATCTTCTGACGAACGTCCTTGGCAGTCTTCCCTTCATACTCGGCTACGAACTCGATCCGGCCTTGCACTACTTTTATGCAAGCATGAAGATTCCGTTTGCGGAACTTGACAGACTTGTGGATGAGCGACATGCCATTCAAATAAACAAGATCGAAGACTTTGACTGTTCCCAGAAAATGAGACTCAGAGCGAGCCGCGACAATATCAAGACCTACAACATGGGCGAGGATTATATTCCGCCTTGGATTTGTCTATTGGGAGTCAAGTCACTCGTCGATGAAAGAATAGCAGAACGATCTTACCAAGAGCAGCTGTCTTCAAGGTGCCAAATGGTAAGTTTCGCTCGGAAACTGGGTCCCAGACCAGCATTTCTCCATCGATGATGATACTAAAGCGAGGTGAAAAGACAGACAATCCGGTGAGCAGTGAACACACCTATCAACTCGATCATCGAACGCATGACCTATAAAAGGTGTGAGACTCCCGGTTCCTACATGCTTTCCATAGAGGTAGGTATAGTCCTTCCCCTTCCTGTAGAAATATGAACATTTTATCTCCTCATTTGCGGATACATCAACGCACCTGGAGCAATAAAAGTACTCGTTTCCTCGCTTGTGCAACTGCATTCTCTCGCCATCCAATTTCTCTTCAATGATGAAAGTGTGCCCTCCCATCTCCTTCACCGACTCTTCAATCCTTTTTGTCGGGCGTTTGCAAAGCATGGGGGCAAATGCACGGAAGAGTCGTACAGCCTTATCCTATGGAAAGGAGCGTAGGGATTATAACCAAGGATTGAGGGCTAGAGTAATAACATTGCAGGAAGCGTGATATATACGATCGTACCTCTTGATTTAATCGTCGAGTGGGATCCCAAAGCTCCAAGGCTACTTTCTTTAGATCAGAACATGTATTGAAGAGATCATGAGCATCAGGATGGAATACAGAAAAGACTGTTGTCTCTTTCACAGAGACGTTCAGATCTTGCAGAGTGGATGAACATCAGCTTCCCTTGGGTCCCTATTTACGACTATGGGAAGGCTCACCCTTCAAAATGATACGCACTATCCATCGTTGCTCCTCCGCAGTTGTGCGATTGTACACGCGCTGAAGGATGCTAGACTGCACTTCACTGTGGTAGCATGAACCACGTGAAGCGGGCCCAGGATTGGACCAAACATACCGTTTGCCAATACTCTTAGAAAGGACATCTAGTATATCGTTAAGGTCTTCTATACTCAACGATCCTTCAATAATGGATGACCGCTTGCTGACCACTTCGTAGAGTACGGTTGAGAAGTCACCAGAGACCGCCTGAATTATAATGTTCCGCGCCACGATTCAAACTGAATGACCTGAATCTAAGAACAAACGTACATCTCTGCCTGTAGGCCTCTTCCAGTCCAAGAGTCGGATGGCATCAGGGTCTTTGATGCCGAGAGGAATGAGCTTGATATATGTTTTGGCTAGATTCTTTTCCTTCAAACCGTAGATAGCACGTTCACGGTCTTTCTGCGGGAGAAGAAGGCGAAGAACTGGATAAAGATCGTGTCCAATCTCTGCTCGCCAATGCTGAAGTTCTTCCGGTTGAGCAACACAATTCAACTAGAGACATATATGCGCACATCAAACCAAGAACTCAGGAGCTTCCGTCTCTTCTCCGGTTTTCGCTCGCTATGAAGCTTGTCGAATAGGCCTGCGAGAACAGAAAACGGAGCGCTACCGATATTCTTAGGGGGGTCTGGATAGCTCGTATCTTCATACTCAGGATACAGACTAGAGGATTCTTCAGGTGGAGATGAAGGTGCGGGTGTTGGTTGCATGTTTGCGAGGAATATATCCTCTAGAAACACCCTGACTTGTGGACGAGTAGGCGAGTTACCGATGTGAGCTAAGGGACTCGAGAGGCCACCTTTGGCAAAACAAACGATTAGCTTCCTTCCTTTATTATGTGGGAAGGACAAAAAAGGAGCACAGTAGTCAGTGGATGAGTAAGCGAGATTACGGACAATGAATTTAGGGACTCGCAAATTGACGGTTGACAATTACGCTAACTAAGGGCACTTCGTTTGAGATCTTTTACAATATGAAGATAATATTCGGTAAGCTGGAGTAAGCGTTTTACTCTGAGGATACGCACATACTGGTGTAAGACCTGCAAGCAGGCTACTGACGATTTTGGACACACAATCTAGGTTACTTACTTACTTAGCAGCCGCGCGCCGGAACGGTCTGGCAGCGCGTAGTACGATACGGCTATAACATACTATACTACGCTACGCGAACGCTGCCAAGGAGACAGAGCTCCGAGACGTAGCAATGTATATACACGAATACCATATTTAAGGAGTCTGGGGGTGCCCCTCCTCTCCAGTTACCTACGAGCTACTTTCCGGCCCATTATGAGCAAGAGCTACCTCCCAGTTACTACCAGCTACCATGAGCTACCAAGAGTCATGCAGATTCTATGCTATGAGTCTGCCGCTACACTGTTTCACGCAGTTCTAATATCATCTCCTCTTTTTCTCCTCATTATGTGTTTTAGGCTAAGAGCCAGCTGCTCTGGTCTTACATGTCTCTATCTACCACCTTTATACCTTGAACTCCCACAGAAGCCATCTTCCTTCTGTACACTGGGTGACTTCCTGTGAGCATTTAGAAGTGCTAGATGGACTCTAGATCTAAATTTCCGAGTCCCACCTGTGAACTTTCAAATTATAGAGTGCCCATTTAAATTGTATAAGACATATCAACTCTAAATCAATAACAATAGAATTCTAGATCATTAGACTGCCCCATTTTAAATAATACACTATGATGATGACAGCCATTTCTTGCTGCAGTCTCTGGCCAATGGTGATCTCCATGAAGAGGAGTTGTTCAACATGGCAGCATTTGTGTGCCAGCAAGAGTAAATGGGCCTTCATTACCACAATGGGTATTGGGTGACTTCCTGTGAGAACCTAGTATTGGTGCGCAATGTTCAGCATGGTGGTCACCTGAAGCCAGGGCACTCCATGATGAGCACAGGCCATGTGCGTGGAGGGAACTAGAATAGTTCTTATTCTTGTATAGTGTCGCTACAGTCTACTTATAGTATGTATTGTAGTGCACAGACCATGGTCAATGAACAGAAGGGCATGTGTAGGTGTGTATGTGTATGTTGGAGTGTGTTGTACAGTAGAGAGACCAAAATAGGAAGGAGTCATTTAGTAAGCAAAGGAAAGCATCAACACCCCCCCATACTGGGAGCACACTCCACCAGACCAAGGTGAGTCCTATGAGCGGAGAATAAAGGAAGGGGTAGGGATTTGGTGAGAGTATCAGTGATGACAGATGCAGAAGGTAGACGGTGAACTAAAATGGAACCAGACAATATGCAGTCACGTATGTAGTGGTGACGAATGTCAACGTGTTTGGTACCATGAGTGACGATGGGGTTGTTAGTGATGTCAATAGATCCCTTGTTATCACCGTATAGTAAGAGAGAGGAAGGGAAGCTGAAACCAACTTCTTGGAGTAGCGAGCGTAGCCACATTCCTTGTGCCATGGTTTGTGGGAGGGACATGTATTCTGCCTCTGTAGAGGACAGAGATACTGTGTGTTGCTTTTGAGATGACCATGCGACTGCACCACCACCAAGCAGGAAAATGTACACTCTGATGGACTTCTGATTGTTGAGGTCAGCCACTCAGTCAGAATCCGAGTACCCCATGAACCCTGCGTTACTTTGTCCATCATACTGTAAGTGATGATGGAGAGTACCTTTGAGGTAGTGCAGAATGTGATGACCCAGTGTGAGGTGAGATGGAAGGGGATTGGAGAGAAACTGAGAAAGCTTCATGATGGTGAATGTGATGTCTGGTTGTGACACAATTGTGGCATAAAGGAGGGAGCCTATCAATTGCTGGTATTTGGATCAGAGAGATGAAGTGGCGGTGTAGTTGGTCTCTGCTTTGGTGGGAGAGGAACCAGGGGGAAGTGGAGTCATGGTCGGATTGCAGTCTCCTCAGTGGAAATGGTCAAGGATGTCAACGATATATGCCTCCTGATCTATCTTTAGCGTGCGATTGACTTGATCCCTAGTAACATGGAGGCCAAGATAGGATTTGATCCTGCCTAAGTCCGTCATTTGGAACAACACTTGCAGTTGCACTTTGCACGTTTCGACTTCTTCTAATGATCCTCCCAAAATGGTTATGTCGTCAACATACAGGATGAGGATCAGTGGTTTTGATGAGGAAGTGGAGACGTAAATGCTGGAATTGGAATATGTGCAAGTGAAGGAAAGGTCGAGGAGTGAGTGGTGCATCTTGTGGTGCCATTGTCATGAAGCCTGCTTTAGTCTGTAGATCACTTTAGAGAGGTGACAAACCTTGGTTTCTGCTCCTGGAGTGATGAAACCTTGTGGTTGTTCCATGTAGATTTCCTCCTCTAAATCTCCATTGAGGAATGCAGACTTGACATCCATGGAATGAACTTCCCAGTCTTCTAGCATGGTGATAGCGAGGAGGGTGCATAAGGACTCCAAACGTGCAACGGGTGAGAAGGTTTTGTTATAGTCTATGTCGTGTATTTGAGTGAATCCTTTGGCAACGAGACGAGCCTTGTATCTGCCATCTGCTTTGTGTTTGAACACCCATTTGTTTCCGACAACGTTGTGGCTGTCTGGGAGATCAACAAGATCCCAGGTATGGTGTTTTGCAAGTGAGGAAAGTTCCTCTTTGCAGGCTGCATGCCAGGCATCAGAGTCTGGACTTTCCAGGGCTTGCTTTAGTGTCAGTGGGTCATGTGTCATGGTATGGGAAAGAATGGCTGAGATGGAAGGTGTACTGTAAGGAGTGGCAAAAACGTTGTTGTTGGTGTCAGCATCAGAACCCCCCCCCTTCACTGAGGATGTCGATGAACTCGCAGGGTCTGTAGGCACTGTTGTGGAAGTGAGCAGGACAACGGGTAATGCGCTGCGATTGATGAGGAATGGGATAATCATCATCTACGAGGTGAACAGCTGGTTGCAGGTGGCTAGGAGATGAAACAGGCAGGCCGTGCCATGGAGGTGAGTCAGGTGGTCCCTGGTTGTGTGTACGGCACTCTGACTGATGAGCACAGATGCGTGGTGGGGGAGATGTGAGAGGAGGTGCACGAGGTGGTGTTGCCGGATTGACTGCAGGAACCATAGAGTCGACAGGCACAGAAGGGATGGCAGTGGGTGGCAGGGGAGCTGGAACCACTGCTGCTTTGCTGACGATGGTTGAAGGTGGTTCATGGCCGAGGTCAATGGGAGGTGCATGATTGCTATTGTCATCAGAGCCACCATCACTGTCGGAGCTACCATCACTCCCAGAATCTGTACTGGCATTGTCATCACTGTCATCAATGTGGTTGGAAGCAGGAGGCAGAGGGAAGACATCCAGGACAGTGGGTGATGAAACCAATTCCAGGGAGGGGAAAACCCCTTCTTCGAACATGGCGTCCCTGCTGATAACGTGGCGAGAGGACAGTTTGTCCCAGAAAACCCACCCCTTTGTACCAGCCTCATACCCAACAAAAGTGAGTGGCTGTGATTTGGGGTCAAGCTTCGAATGCTGATTGTCAGTGACCTTGACCCACATGCGGCAGCCAAACACGCATAGATGGGAAACGTCTGGTGGAGAGGGAGAGGGTTGCCAGACTGCCTGAGGTGCTTGCCAGCACAGCTGCTTGGCTGGTGATAGATTATAGGTGTGGACAGCAGTGTGGACAGCAAGTTCCCAGAACCTGGAGGACAAACTGGCATGGTGCAGGAGACTGAGGGTGTGGTCTAGCAAGGAGCAGTTCCAGCACTTGGCATGACCATTCTGCTGTGGTGAGTATGGGATGGTGAGCTGGTGCTCAATGCCCTTTTCAGCTAGTGTGGAGGCAATGGATGAAGCGATGTATTCCCCCCCACAATCCATGCACAGAGACAAGGGCCAGTGACTGAAGAGCATGTGGATGCACACAAGGTAGTGGGCAAGTGTGTCAGCAAGTTGGTCTTTTCGATGGAGGAAGTAAACCATCCCAAAGCCAGAGTAGTCGTCAAGGAATGTGGTGAAGTAGAGGTGATGTGACCCAAGCAAAGCCACTGACATGGGGCCTACGAGATCTGAGTGGATGAGATTGAGGGGCTTGGTCGCGTGCCTGTGGGAGAGACAAAATGGAGAATGGGGAAATTTCCCCTGCAGACAGCCAGTGCAAGGACTGGGAGAAGAGAGTGCCAAGGGAATGGTGATCCTGGAGAGCTGCATGGGCAAAATGTGACATATGACTTGCTCAGAGAGGTGGCCCAAACGTTTGTGCCAGATGCGTAATGAGGGTGGAGTGATGGTGTTGATGGAGGGCAGAGGCTCAAGTTGTACCCAGTACGTGCCATCTCATAAAAACCCAGTACTGAATGTGTGCCCATTTTTGACAATCATACAGATGCCCCCACCATAGATGATTTGGAAGCCCAGCGAA
>QLPN01005921.1:0-47541 GCA_003314395.1 Albatrellus ellisii | reverse complement strand
TAAAAGAAAAAGAAAAAGAAAAAGAAAAAAGAAAATCATTATGAGGTGCCAAAGCAAGTGCCTTGTAACATTACATGCACATGATGCTCATCAATGCTTGACATACAGACCAGCATCAGACTGAATGCAGCCAAGGTCAAGCATGTTGAGGCAGTTGTCCATCTTTGCATTCCACTGGTGTGTGGCCTGCTTGAGGCCATAGATGTGAGGCCAATGCTATGTCAAAGCTGAACAACTGAGGAAGAAAGGTAAAAACAACAAATAGGATGATTGCACTTAGACTGGCAGATATCCCAGATATATTAGCATATAGTAGAAAAGAAAAGAGAACTGGTACTGTACCTAGCGGATATCCCAGATGATCAGAACTGAGGAATAAACTGTTAGGAGTCCTACATATGTATAGTACCCTAGAGTGTGCACAGACCATGCAGTACAGTATAGGGCCAGAAGATGAGAAAATAAAGTGATGATGTCATATCTAATAATAGAAGGGACATGTAAGTGCTGACCGAGGCTCTGCAGTAACTGTGAGAGTGATTGGTGATACTCTGCAGCAGGTGTGAGAAGGAATAGTAAGCATCTGCAGTAAGGGTGAGAAAACAAGTCATAACTAAAGGTAGAATGGGCTGATTGGAGATCTGCTGACATACACTCCATCAGCTGATAAAGACAAATAAGAGGAATGTATGACCATGGGAATCGCTTTGATAGATATGGAGCGATTATAAGATCTATGATGATAGAGACATAAGAAAATAGAGAAAAATGAAGAGAAAAATAGAGAAAATAATAGTGGCCTGACAATAGATAGACTTGTGGAGCTTGCAAACTTTCTCTGCAAGGTCAGCAACTTCAAAACCATGGGGTTGGCTCATGTATAGCTCTTCCTCAACATTGCTGTTGAGGAACACACTCTTGACATCCATGGAATGAATGTGCCAATCATGGGCAGTGGCAAGAGCAAAGAGGAGTCAGAGCAACTTGAAGTGGGCAACTGGGGAGAAGACCTCCTCATAGTCAACTCCAGGAACTTGCTTAAACCCCTTGGTGACCAGGCATGTGTGAAAAGAGCCATTGTTCTCAAGCTTGAAGACCCACTTGTTGGGGATTGCAGTGTGGCCAGGTGGTAGGTCTACCAGGGTCCAAGTGCCCATACTCTCAAGCATTGCAATGTATGCAAGGCATCCAAATACCCATAAATATGAAATGTTTGGGATATGTCTGCTGGTCCATAATTCCAAGGGAATTGCCCAATCTCACACATGCTGTGGTGTGTGGTTATATATATGCACTGCAGCTTGAAATACATACTCCCAGAAGCCTTTGGACATGTTGGTGTTGTGCATGAGTGACAGCATGGAGTTGATAATTGTCCTGTTCCATTGTTCCACTCACCTGTTCTGGGCTGGTGAGTATGGAGCTGTCAAGTTGTGTGTGATCCCATTGTGCTCAAGTATGCCATGAACATCAGAGTTGAGATACTCTCCTCCTCAATTGCTCTGAAGGGTTTTAAGTTTGTGATCAGACTGGGTTTCTGCCCATGACAGGAATGCCATAAGGGTGTGTGAGAAACCTTCTTTGGAGATGAGAGGGAATGCTATGGCATGGCCAGAGATATTGTCAATAAACAACACAAAATAGTGTGAACCCTGTAGTGATCAAATGTGCAGGGGTCCCACAAGGTCTAAGTGTATGAGGTTTAGTGGGTGTTTCATGTGCTTTGTTGATGGGTGAAAAGGCTGTCATGCCATCTTACCAGCTGCACACCCTCCACATGGGCTATGTACCAGTAGGCTAGTTGGTTGAGTTTGAAGCTGCTGGCATTGTTTGTCTCTTGTAGTTTGTGTAGTGTTGTGTGAAGAGTGTGCATGAGGCAATGGTGCCATATAGCATAAGATGTTTTGACAGTAGCTAAGGATGCCAGGGAGGAGTTGGCCATGATAGTAAGTGGCAACCAATACATTCCATTGCAAGGTGTTCTGATAGTGAGAGTTGTCATTTTGTTAAAGGCACAGCATGTGTGCATAGTGTATGTCACTTGCAATCCTTTTGCAGTGAGTTGTGGGATAGATAGCAAGCAAGCACCAGTGTGTGGTGCATACAGGACACATTGAAGGATAATTTGCTGAGAAGATCCTTCAACTGGTGTGGTAGCTTTGACAGATACAATGCTAAGGTATTCCATTGTGGTGTTATCTCCCAATCTGATGATGCCAGGGGTGTTTATGACTGAACCTTTCACAAAGTTGGCAGGATGAGGACTGATATGGTCAGATGTGCCACTGTCGAGCATCCAATCATTTTGAGCATCAAAATAAAACAAAGCTGCAGGGTGAGTAGCCATCATATTCAGAGAAGAAGTGTCCAGTGGTACAGGAGGTGGATCAGTAGTGACAGCAGCAACAACAGACTTAGCAGTAGCACCAGCTCTATTCTTCTTCAGCTCTGGGTGAAGCACCCAACAGAAGTTGTCACTGTACCCTCCAGGTCTGCACTTGGTGCATGTGTACCAGTTGAGTTTTTGTTTCCTGTGCAAGGTGTTGAAGATTGTGTGCATACTACTGCATTTTTGTTTGGCTCACTATCTCTCCTTGTACACATATTATTTACTCTATCACATGTATGCATTACACTTTACAATCATTGCTTCTCTGTGGACTGCCTTCACTCACTCATTGTTATGAGGCACTTGCTTTGACACCTTGTAACAATTTTCTTTTTTCTTTTTCTTTTTTATCTTACTTACTATAAGCATGGTATTTACTACAGCAGTGAGCATAGCTCCTACTTATAGTAAGGACTCTTTTCATCATAGTACTTAAGTATTTACATACTTAAGTGTGAGCTTAGCTCCAAGTACTATATGTTACAAGGCACTTGCCTAGGCACCTTGTAACAGTTTTCTTTTTCCTTTTTTCTTTTATCTTACTTACTATAAGTGTAGTATTAACTACAGCTGTGAGCTTAGCTCCAACTTATAGCAAGGACTCTATTCCTTTCTCTTTATAGTACTACAGTATTTACATACTGAGCTGTGAGTTTAACTCCAAGTACTATAAAGACTCATCTTATATTTCTCTCATCTTTATTTATTTATTTACATTTACTTGCTAAGGACTATTACAATACAATTAGCAAGGACTTGTCTCATTTCATCTTTGTTTATCTTTGTTTATCTCTCATTCATTTCATGCTTGTGGCTGAGCCACTTACTATATCCATGGACATGCTTCAGGTCATGTGACATCATTGATCCATGAACCTTATCTACTTATACTATCTTTAGGATTCTGGTTTTGTATAAATAGTTGAAAGACTGGTGGTCTTAAACCCCAGTCTTGTCAACTTTGCAATCTAGGGATTTACCTATACTGCACTTGATCTAAGCTCACTACAATCTTGCCCTATTCTCTAAGAACTAAGTCTAAGATCTCTAAGTCTAAGATCTCTAAGTCACTCTAAGCATTGCTAAGACATCCTAAACTTGTCACTCTGGATCCTCATTTAATCATCAGTGGTATCATCCTCATCACTATCTCATTGATCCTACTCTTCATCATCATCAGGAACATTTATTACACTTATCAAGTACACACCAACTACCTTGTTACCAGGTGTATAGTTATTGCAAACTCTCCCTAAGACCATCAAATAGGCCACTCTTAGCACAAGCAACAGGAGCATCATAATGAAGTAAAGGTGAGCCTTGGCAGCTAGATATAAGAATGGTAATGATGACATATATCCACAAATGAGTTGTTTGGAGATGTCCAGAACCTCCAGGACTTGGTCCTGGGTGAGGTGCATCTGTTTGTGTGAAGATAGACAGAGCTGAGAGACAGCATGCACAACAGAAAAGGAAGTACACAAAGAGAGCAATGACTAAAAGAGATAGGTACTGTCAGATAAAAGGAGAAGATGATAGATGAGTGAGGTCTTACCTCAGCAAGTGAGAGAAGTGCTGAGGTATTCAAGTGAAAGAGAGGAAGTTCATATACTGTAGTGATGATAAAGTTCAAGAGGAGCCACAAGTATAAAGAGATATCCAAAAAGGGGAGATAAAAGTGGAAAGAAATCCATGCAAGATATTTATGTATGAGATAAGATAAGATAATGCTTTGATTATGTGTGCAATATGTAAAGAGGGATGACCAGCATCCTATAACAGATAAAATCAGCATCCCATACCATTCATCATGTCCTGTATATAAGCTGCACATATGGCTACTTAAATGATTATCTCTTCTCACATATAACCTGCAGCTTCATCAGGTTATGGGCCCTGCCATGTCTATGTGCATCCTCTCCTTGTTAACTCTTTCCTCACTCTCACAAATATCTACACTCATACTCTCTATACTTGCCTTCCTCTATCTCTTCCTCATCCTCTTTGTCCTGGCATGGTACATCACCAAAATGCCAGAATTTCCCCATCCTGCCTATGTAAAATCCCTCACATTTGCCTCCCCTCCATTCTATCCATACCATGTCATCTCCTCCTCTCAACCATATCCTGCTGTCTTCATTGGTGCAGCAAGCAATGGGTCTGCTGCCCACAGTCACAAACCAAGATGAACTTGATACCTGGGACAGTGAGAATCAAACTGCAAAAGCCATGATAATGATGATACACATGAGCAATGTCTCCTCTACCCTCATTGAAAGCAACTCACTTACTGCATGAGAGTGTTGGGAAGCACTCCAGGTAGTATATGGGTAACAATTGGTGATGACCACATTTGTTAAGTTTCAAGCCCTCTTTAAATCTCATTGTGATGTCTCCACCCCCTTCACCCTACAGCTTGATGCCATGGCCCTCACACATGAGTGGCTCAGTGCTTCAGGTATCAACAATACCTCTATTTCTTGATGCTCCAAGCTCTCCCTCCATCCCTTGTGGTCACAACTGGCTTCCATGATTCTTGCTACTGTTGACATCAATCAACTATCACCCACCAATGTCTGAGCCTGGATTCTAGATGAGGAAGCCTCCACTAAACCACATCCATCTCTTGTGGCTTTAAAGCCACAAGGTGTACCTCATTGTAATCAAAAACTATGTTCTCACTGTGGATGATGGAACCACACCATGGACATGTGCTGGGCACTGCATGGCATGCTGGAAGAGGTTAAGGTGCAGAGGTAGGATTATATGGATTGGGGAGGATACATGGCACCATTGGGCACAATGCCCCAACCCTCATCACTGCCACACCCCCTACACCTGCCCCCACAATGATGCCACCCAGCTGGCCTGGGAGTGGGAGACCATGTACCTCTGGGTCATGTGGGCCCAAGTGCTGTAATTTTCACTACCTTTGAGTGCTGGTACATTGAATTTGGGGCCTTTGGCTGTGGCATATGTGATGTTGTAGAAGATTGGATGATGAAGATGATGATGAGCAGTTGTTTTCACCTGTGTGCAAATGCCTGAAAAAGGAAGTATGTGCCTGCAGGGCCCATAACCTGATGAAACAGGGGCAGGGTCACAAACAATAGAAAGACCATAACTAGATATATGTAGGCTTGTAGCCACATAAAGATGAGTAGGAGTAGCCAAGGGACCATAGTCCAGAGGCAAGACATCTGAAGAGAGAGACATAGAGGTGTATACAAGAGTAGAGGGTATGCAGATAGAAAGAGCACCTGCACCAAAACAGGTGGTGTCAGATAAAAGATGAGGAGTGCACAATAGGCTACATACCTCAGCAAGATGATAAAATGCTGAGGTATGTGGGTAAAAAAAGAAGAGTTGATATGGTGTAGTAATAATAAAGTTTGAGAGGAGCTACAACTGTAAGAACAAAGAGATAACCCAAAAGGGTAAAGGAAAGTGGAGCAACATGAAGGAAATAAATCTGTGTGATATACTGGCTCAGCAAGTAGCTGGTAGAGAAGATGAGATAGGAGAAGGAAGACAAATACATACTAAGTATGTAAGTATGGCCAGTGTTTGTAAATAGCAAAAAATGACAGGCTCAAGGTCATATTGCCAGCCTCTTCTCAGGGACTTCTGCATATGTAAGACTCTGGCACCCAGTGTTAATATGCCTTTGATATACTGGGCATCAACTTTGATGAAGAGATTCTGAATGCCTATGAGGTAGAGTTTTAATGCACACAGAGTGTGGAATAAACTGTAAATCTCAAGTTTTGGTTGTGAAAAGCACAACTCTTGATGATTAAGTGTTATTGAGCCAAAATGTGCAAAATAATGATGTCCATTGTTCTCCAAATCCTCTTAGCTGAGGATAAATCTGACTGCAGTAATGAAGTGTCAACTGAGAGGATGACAGATGCAGTTGACTGATAGTTGATGGGTCTGAGTGTGGGTGATGAAAGAATGGCTTGTTTTAGGTCTTCCTGCACCACAAGCTGATCAGGACCAAAGATGAAGGGTTGGAGTTTATGGGTGAGCATAGTGAGAACATGAGCATGGTGTGCAAAATTGCAAATAAAGATGCAGAGAATGCCAACAGTTCTGAGAAATGCACAAACATTGGAGAGGTTGCAACAAGGACCCCAATTGGATATTTTTGCAATGCACAATTTGTCAGGAATGCAACCTTCCAGAGTACAACAAGTGCCCAACAATGTTGAAGTCTGGGGCACAGAGCACTGTCTTGTGCCCTGAGAATGTGCCTCCAGAATACTTCATCCATTGGACAACATGATTGAGATTTTGAAAGTGCTCCCAAATGAAGTATTGAATGCCAGGAATGTCTCATATTTACTGTCAGCATCATGGTAATTGGTCTCTGGACCTTTGAATGGCATGTCATCAATAAACAGTACAGTGACATGCAGGATTTCAGGCTGTAGGATATGAGTAACATCTTCATGAAAAATTGGAACAGAATTCATCCACCCTATCAGAAGGGTGATGAGACACTGTGCCAAATGGTGAGTGGAATGTGGTTAAATCTTATGATGATTCTGTGAGTGGCCACTCATCAGAACTGTCAGGCCACCTTTCATCCTCCTCAATTTTCTTTATATTTTTCCTATTTTTCTCATACTTCTTGCTAAGAGCAGCCTATTGGACAGTCTTAGGGAAATTTTACAATAACTATACCCTTGGTAACAAGGTAGTTGTTGTGCACTTGGTAAGTGTAGTAAATGTTCCTGATGATGATGAAGAGAGGGATCAACACAATAGTGTTGAGTATCTATGTGTGTACTACTATACTATTTCGTTCAGCTTGCTCCCTTTCCTCACACACATACTCTTTACTCTATGCATGATGCTTCATGTCTTACTTCTTCACTTCCACAGACTACCCACTCCACATCACTTTCCAGATGATATGCATCCCTCCTCCTTATGGTAGTCTTTGTTCTCTCTTCACTACTCTCCACCCCAACCTTATGGGCAAAACACTATATAAGATGGACTCACTACTGTACATCTCCCAAGATGTCTTCACCACTTGTCTGAGTGAGTAACACTTATCTCCTCCATCCTACTGTGTCTTACACAACCCTGCAGCTGTCTCTATACTATATTTGCTAAGAGCAGCCTATTGGATGGTCTTAGGGAAGGTTGGTTATAATAATACCCCTGGCAACAAGGTAGTTGATACGCACTTGATAAATATAGTAACCATTCGAGGATCCAGAGTGACAAGTTTAGGATGTCTTAGTGATGCTTAGAGTGACTTAGAGATCTTAGACTTAGTTCTCAGGAGATAGACTGAGACTGTAGCAAGCTCAGATCAAGCACAGTATAGGTAAATCCCTAGATTGCAAAGTTGACAAGACTGGGGTTTAAGACTGTCAATCTTTCAACTACTTATACAAAACTAGAGTCCTAAAGATAGTGTTACAAGGCACTTGCTTTGGCACCTCGTAACACTTTTTTTCTTTTTCTCTTCTTTTGTCTTTATCTTACTTACTAGTAAAGTGTAGTATTATTACTACAAGTGTGAGCTTAGCTCCACTTTACTTAGTAAGGACTCTCTTTTCTTTTCTCTAATATAGTACTTAAGTATTTACATACTTAAGTGTGAGCATAGCTCCAAGTACTATATAAGACTTATCTTTTCTCCTTTTATCTTTCTTTATTTATTATAACATTTACTTGCTAAGGACTATTACTATACAATTAGCAAGGACTCTCTTTTCTCGTCATTATTTACCTTTGTTTATCTCATGTTCATTTCACACTTGTGGCTGAGCCACTTATATCACATGGACACGTACTTACTGTGCATTACTGCACATTATCATTTACTTACTGTGCAATACCGCGCAACCTTACTATACTTAGATCTCCAGTTTTGTATAAATAGTTGACAGACTGGCAGTCTTAAAACCCCAGTCTTGTTAACTTCGCAATCTAGGGATTCTCCTATACTGCGCTTGATCAATACTCACTATAAGCTCACTTTCCCTTTAAGAACTAAATCTAAGATCTCTAAGTCACGCTATGAAGGGCGTCACTAAGATATCCTACATCTCATCACTCTGGATCCTCAAATCGTCATTGGTGGAATCATCCTCATTTCAATCTCATTGATTCCAATCTTCATCATCATCAGGAACTTCTATTACATGCATCAAGCACACACTCAATCTCCAGTTACCAGGAGTATCATTATAGACCTTCCCTAAGACCGTCCAATAGGCTGCTCTTAGCAGATAGTACAAGTAGTTATGATTCATGGATCAACAATGATTGCACAGCAATCAATGATGTCACATGACTTGTAGTGCATCCATGGATATAGTAAGTGGCTCAGCCACAAGTGTGAGATGAACACAGGATAAACAAAAGTAAATATGGACAAAATGAGATGAGTCCTTGCTAATTGTATAGTAATAGTCCTTAGCAAGTAAATGTAAATAAATAAAGAAAAAGGTAAGTCTTTATAGTAATTGGAGCTAAGCTCACAGCACAGTATATAAATACTGTAATACTATAAAGAAAAAGAGAGATAGAGTCCATACTAAGTAAAGTGGAGCTAAGCTCACACTTGTAGTAATGATACTACACTTTTACTAGTAAGTAAGATAAGAAAAGAAAAAGAGAAAAAAGAAAACCATTATGAGGTGCCTAAGCAAGTGCCTTGTAACAACATTGTGTTGTGTTTGCATTCACTTCCACTCGATCTGCTGCAGACATGCTTTCTGCTCTTTCCCCTCATGGGGATACAATTATGCTAATTTTATCAACGTTGCTATTTGTCTATGCTTGCCCAAGCCTGTGTGTACAGATAGTGATGAGGATGATACTGCCAATGACTAAACAAGGATCCAGAGTGATGAGTTTAGGATGTCTTAGTGATGCTTAGTGACTTGGAGATCTTAGACTTAGTTCTTAGAGATTGAAGCAAGGTGAAGGTGAGCTTAGATCAAGCACAGTATAGGAGAATCCCTAGATTGCAAAGTTGACAAGACTGGGGTTTAAGACCTCCAGACTTGCAACTACTTATACTCAAGATGTGTCCCTAAAGATAGTGCAAGGGAATAAGGTTCACAGATCAACAATAGTTGCACAGCAATCAATGAGATCATGTGACTAAAGATGCATCCATAGTAAACTAAGTAAATAGCCACAAGTGCAAGTGAAACAAGAGATAACAAAGACAAATAAAGATGAAAGAGGATGAATCCTTGCTAATTGTATAGTAATAGTGTTAAAATGCAGGCAACAAGGCAAACAATAGATAGGTCATAATAAGATCAAGATAGAGTTGAAGAGGAGCTCAAACCATAAAGAGAAAAGAAATACCAATAAGATGAGATAGAAATAAGTATACTTAATAAGTAAACAGTGTGATCAGCATCATAAGGTAATGAAAAAACCAGCAAATAGTCCTTAGCAAGTAAATATAAATAAATAAAGATAAAAAGAAATGAGACACCTTATAGTACTTAGAGGTAACCTCTGCTGCAGTAAAACTACAGTACTATAAGGGTGAAATGATAGAGTCCTTACTATAGATATATGGTATATAGTAAGTAAGATAAAAGGAAAAGAAAAGAGTAAAAAATGTTGACACAGGATCTTGCTCTTCACCCCAGCACCTGCTCCCCACACTTATTTACATAAGCATGTTCTGTGCACCACTCTCTTATGTATATAGGTATCAGATTAGGGACATTGATCTTCAGTCAATCTTCACATCCTCTCCCTCTCTAGCTAGCATACCCACTCTTTCTTACTATACTTCTGCAATGCTAGGGTTGTAGTTCTCTTTCTATCTGGGCTTTTGCCCCATGTGCACACACACACCTCTCCCTCTTCCTCCTTGAATGGAGTGACCAGCCTCAGGTATGACTGTGTGCTAACCATCTAAGTGTCAACAAAAAACAAGTCCATTACAAGGTGCCTAGACAAGTGCCTCATAACACTTCTAGTGCTACAGATTTCATAATTGCTCCTGATCTGTCAAGATGATTCTCATGGTCATGCATTCCTCTTGTTTGTCTTTATTGGCCAATGACACATATGTCATCCAATCTCTGATCAACCCAGTTATGAAGTAGTTATGACTCATTTCTCATGTTTACTGCAGATGCTCACTCAGCTCTCTCACACTTGCTGTGGAGTATCACTAATTCTTCCCACATCTACTGCAGACATCAGTCATCTGCTTTTTTATTGGTTACTATCTATAACTTTACTGCACAGCCTTTACTAGTTCATTTTCCTGCCCTAGAGTACTATACTATATATACCATAGAACTCCTAGTGATATTCCCCAGTTCTGATCATCTGGGATATCTGCTAAGTACAGTACCAGCTCTCCTTTCTTTTCTACTATATGCTAATATATCTGGAATATCTGCAAGTCAAAGTGCAATTGTCCTTTTGTTTTAGTCTTTCTTCAGTTGTTCAGCTTTGACATAGCATTGGCCTCACAATAACCAACATATAGGTCCAATGTCATGCCACAAATGTGACCTGCAAATTGCTCTGCTAGAAGGTCCATGAACAGGGGTATGTTATGAGGCACTTGCTTAGGCACCTCATAATGGTTTTATTTTAATCTTAATTTTCTTTCTTTCTTTTTACTTGCTAGTAGAGTTTTACTACAGCTGTGAACATAGCTCCACTCTATTTAGTAAGGACTCTATCTCTCCACCTTTATGAAAAAAAGGTGGGCACAGCAATGAATGATATGAGGGTCAGAATGAAAGACTGGTGGACATTAAGCCTGATGATATTGATTGCATAAGCAAGGGCTAGTGCACAGCAGAGAGGCTGGGAGCCCACATCTGAGAGACAGGTGTGTA
Organism: Albatrellus ellisii; assembly: GCA_003314395.1. Taxonomy (NCBI): domain Eukaryota; kingdom Fungi; phylum Basidiomycota; class Agaricomycetes; order Russulales; family Albatrellaceae; genus Albatrellus; species Albatrellus ellisii. Next base: position 36,297 of record QLPN01005921.1, on the reverse strand, counting down.
CAAGTGCAAATAGTACACAAGAGGAGAGAAGAGAGTGCAGTCAGCAAGTGCAGAAAGTGCTGAGGTATAAAGATGAAAAGAGGGAGATGATATACTGTAGTGATGATAAGGTTTAAGAGGAGCTACAAATATAAGAACAAAGAGATATCCTGAAAGGGAACAAGAGAGTTATGAAGATGTATAACAGATATAGAGGTGTGTCCAGTGTCCTGTAGTAGGTGAAAAATCAACACTTTACAGTACTATAGTATTTTTATACTTAGCTGTGAGCTTAGCTCCAAGTACTGTAAAGTGTCTCTATCTTTTCTTCTTTCTTTATTTTATTATAACATTTACTTGCTAAGGACTATTACTATACAATTAGCAAGGGCTCACCTTATCTCACCTATGTTTACCCTTGTTTACCCATTCATTTTGTGCTTGTGGCTATTTACTTGTAGTTTACTATGGACACAACTTGGTCACATGATTGCTGCACAATCATTGTTGATCAGTGAACTTTAACTACTTGTGCTATCTTTAGGACACTCCATTTTGTATAAGTGGTTGAAAGACTGGTGGTCTTAAACCCCAGTCTTGTCAACTTTACAATCTAGGGATTCTCCTATACTGTGCTTGATCTAAACTTGCTTTCCTCTCACTTACAACCCTAAGAACTAAGTCTAAGATCTCTAAGTCACTAGGTGTCACTAAGATATCCTAAACTTGTCATCCTGGATCCTCATTTAGTCATTGGTGGTATCATCCTCATCACTATCTCATTGATCCCACTCTTCATTGTCATCAGGAACATTTATCAAGTGTGTCAAGCACATAACAACTACCTTATTACCAGGGGTATAATTATTGCAAACCTTCCCTACAACTGTCCAATAGGCCACTCTTAGCAGGGTATACCAGAATGTTGGATCACCACCACATTGAGTGGTTCAAGGCTATGCACACTTTGAAGACTGGCACTGTCCTTTTTGACAATGCAGAACCACCAAGACCAATACAATGAGCTTGATGGCTTGTAGATGCCTGCCATGATCTTTTTGTTAATGGTGCAACAAACTTTGTTGTAAATACCTGGTGGAATGGGTATATTTTGCTGGACCCAACGCTTGTGTCAGGATGCATTATTTTTCTCCATATTCTATGATTTCTTTTTATCTTATCACTTGAGATCTACACCATGCATCTTATCTCATCTCATCTAGATTTCTTGCAATAATACATGACTCATTTATGATTTGTCATTGGACTGGTTACTCATTCTTTATGACATATATTCTCATGATGACTGTGCAATGCTGTGCATGACATAATGCTATCCTCCTTACTATATTCCAAATGCCTGCCCTACAGTTACACACACAGTCTGTGCACACAGGCATATACTATATATACTGTACTAAGTAGTGTACTTGTCCTTTAGCTTAGTACTTCTGGGATATCCACTACACAGTGGGTTAGTCCTTGAGAATACTATCATCCATTATCCCTCTCCTTCTCCAAGGTACTTGCATGTGACCTTGCTTATAGCATCAGCCTCACAGCTTGTGTTCAATGATGGGGGTTTCAACTGGTGGGAAGAGATCTTCCCAAAATATCCTTACCCAGTGTCATCCCATGCAGAACCTAAGTGCTGTAGGCACATGAAGTGGTGCATGAGATTACTGTTGTCTTTCCTTATCTGATCTGATCTGATTGCTCTTCTCTCCTTCCAGACCTGTGGCCCATACTTTATTAGTAACTGCAGTCTGTGTGCATCTGTAGATTGCATATCAGTAGTTCTATAGTGTCTTAGAATAATAAGTGGACATCTCTCTTCTGTCCTTCTGTGTGCTCTGTCTGCACCAGTCTTTACCCTCTTTTCTTTCTTTCTCTACCCTCTCTTGTGCTCCTCAAATGGAGTTTGCTCTTCTGTTCTTTGTGTGTGTGTCCTCAGCCTTCATCATGGGCTGGGCCATGCTTCTTGTGATCTACCACAACCTCCCACTGTGCATCCAGAACATCCTCCCCATCTGATCATGTTCTGCTGCCTTTGCCACCACACCTTGTCTACCTGCACCAACAATCACACTTGGTGGGCCAAAGGAAGTCACCTCTGTGAGCTTTGTCTACAATATCTCTGCATTCATTAGAATATCATCTGATCAGAATAAATGGTGGATGATTTGGTAAAGTGTAGGAATAGACACAAGAGGATTGCTGCATATATTGCAAATCATGTGAAAGCATGATGGGAGATCAGCCATAACTGGGCACACTTTCTTTGCTACCAGTTTATACTTTCTCTTCCTGTACATGGCAACAGTGGAGTCCAAAGAATCAAGAAAAATAGAAGATGGAAGGATAGACAGAGTGGGATTTATGGGGCAAAGTTGAAAAATAGGAATGGAGTTGTTAGAAATAAACACATCAGGAACATAAAATGAGTCTGAATGCTTGTGATTGAGCATGTCTTTGTTTTCATGATCTCCTCAACACTTGGTCAGATCCTCAAATTGCAAAAATCCCCTTTTGGTGAAACTGGAATCAACAAGACCCATGTGGTAGTGTAGGCACAGTCGCCAATGACCCTGTATTAGGATCATGGATTGTGATCATCTGATCCTTGTTACCAAAGTTGCAAATGACACTTTGTGTTAATGCATTGAAAGGTCACTGTGAGGCACATGCCAAATAGTGAGGTCACAACTGAAAGAAAGGAAAAGGGGAAGGGTAATACTTAGGATAAGTCACACTAAAAGGTGGATATCCCAGATGTATTCAGCTAAAGAACTAGCTACTACACAAGTACAGTATATATAGTAAATGACTTGGCACACAGACCATGTGCTGTCACTATAGTGCAGGCATATAAAGTAAGGAGCACAGTAAGTGTGAGAGTAATCAGTAAGCAATGTGCAGCATTGCACAGCATCAATAAGTGACTGTGAGAAATGTAGTCATATAAATACAGTAAGTGGCCCAATGATGAATTGTATTTGAGCCATGCATAATCATAAAAGATCTGATAAGATGAGATAAGATATATAGTACAGATCTTGAGTGATAATAGTAATAGAAATCATAAAATATATAGAAAAATAAGTGCATCCTGACAGTCATCCAAGTAGTACATTGTATGTGGGACTTCTAATAATGTGAACCTGCAGGTATAGGGTTATGTCTTTAAATGAAAATGGAACATTACATGCAAGTCCAAGCAACCTGTTGACTTCACCATTTGCTGACTGCATATTTAAGACCACATTGTTGAACATACATATGCTACTACCTTTTTCATCCAGCATTTCCCTTCCCACACACATTTACATACTCATGACACTTCTTGCTAAGAATGGCCTATTGAACAGTCTTAGGAAAGGTCAGCTATAATAATACATACCCTGGTAACAAGGTAGTTGATATGCACTTAATAAATATAGTAACCATTCCTGATGATGATGAAGAGTGGGATCAACAAGATAGTGATGAGGATAATACCACCAATGACTAAACAAGGATCCAGAGTGATGAGTTTAGGATGTCTTAGTGACACTTAGAGTGACTTAGAGATCTTAGACTTAGTTCTTAGGGGATAGAGTGAGACTGTAGTGAGCTTAGATCAAGTGCAGTATAGGTAAATCCCTAGATTGCAAAGTTGACAAGACTGGGGTTTAAGACTGCCAGTCTTTCAACTACTTATACTAAACTAGGGTCCTAAGAATAGTACAAGTAAATAAGGTTCATGGATCAATGATGATTGTGCAGCAATCAATGAGATCACATGACTTTAAGGTGCATCCATGAAATACAGCAAGTGGCTCAGCCACAAGTATGAAATGAACAAGAGGTAAACAAAGATAAATAAAGATAAGATGAGATGAGTCCTTGCTAATTGTATAGTAATAGTCCTTAGCAAGTAAATAAAGAAAGATAAAAGGAAAGAGATAAGTCTTTATAGTACTTGGAGTAAAACTCACAGCTCAGTATGTAAATACTGTTGTACTATAAAGAGAAAGGAATAGAGTCCTTACTATAAGTTGGAGCTAAGCTCACAGCTGTAGTTAATTCTATGCTTATAGTAAGTAAGAAAAAAGAAAAAAGAAAAAAGAAAAAGAAAACCATTATGAGGTGCCTAAGCAAGTACCTTGTAATAGTGCTCAAACTGCAGGCCTGGAGGTCACACTGATGAGTACTGTTGGGTGCTGCACCCAGAGAAAAAGAAGGCTAGAGGTACATCTGTTAAGTCTGCTCTTGCTACCACTGTTGCTGTTGATCCACCACCCACACCACCTGTACCTCCCACTATGCTCAATATAATGTCCGCCAACAGTGCAATTTTGTTGTACAATGCCCTGAGTAACTGGATGCTCAACAGTGGAGCCAGTGATCATATAAGCCCACAGCTGTCCAACTTTGCACATGATTCCATCACAATGCTTGAGACTCCAGGAATGATCTGTCTCAGCAACAACACTACCATGTCATATCTTGGCATTGGATCTGTCACTGGTACTACATTGATGCATGGCAAGAAACAACTAATTATGCTCCAGCATGTCCTGTACACACCCAATGCTGGAGGGAGGTTCCTGTCAGTGTCCAAACTTGTATGCAATGGGTTGTGCATCATGTATGAACCAACTGGATGCCACATTTTGCACAATAGCAAGGTGTTTGCTATAGGAACACTTCACAACAACATCTACAGATGTCAATAATCACTGCCTCTTCTTCTCTAGCATCAATGTCCTCCACCCCACTCCACTGAAATGTTTGGCATGCCCACTTTGCTCACACATCAACCACTGTGTTACAAAAGCTGCAGTCTGGACACTGCATCCAGGGGTTCACACTTGAATCCTCAGGGGATATTGCACCAAGCCTTTGTGCCAGTTGTGTCTATGGAAAGTTATTGCATAGATCTTTTCATCTGTCAACAAAATGTGCAGCTCAGCCTCTCAATCTCATCCACTTGGACCTCATGGGACCTCTACAAACCACTTCACTGCAGGGCTCCACATATGTTGCTTCATTTATTGATGACTATTTGGGTCACACAATTGCCATTGCGCTGTCATCCAAAGGTGGTCTTGCACAAGCCCTAACCATGTTCATCATGTGGGCAGAGAGCCAGACTGGTTGACAACTGAAAGTGTTGCACAGTGACTGTGGAGGAGAATACATGAACAATGCAGTTAAAAATCTGCTGCAATAGAAAGGTATTGAGCACAATCTCACAGCACCCTACTCCCCAGCTCAAAACAGTCACACCAAACATTGGAACCAGATGATCCTCAACTCCATCCTTTCTCTCCTACATGGCACTAACATCTCCAGTGGTTTTTGGGAGTACACACTACAGACTGCCATTCACATCTACAACTGCACCCCACAGCACCTGGGTTACACCCCATCAACTGTGGACTGGCAGTCACTTACCCAATGTCTTGTATTCTAGAACTTTCAGATGTCTGACCTACATCACAACCCTTGCTGAATGCTGGACCCTCACATTAGACTGATGGTCTTCATCAGATACAAGACAGGCTCCAAAGCCTGGCATTTTTGGGACTGGGCAGCACACAAAGCAGTTGTATTTCACAACACAGTTTTTGACAAACTGACTTTCCCCTGCCACCTAGCGGAACCCAGCATGGGCACAGCCCCACCAACATCACTGCTTTTGCCCTTGCCATCAGCTGGTAATGACTCCACAGACTCTTATTCTGATTCAGACAATGATTCACCCACAGCACCTCATGTGCCTCTGATTCCAGCTGTCTGCCCAGCTCCTGCACTTGTTGGTGAAGCCACAACTCCAGCTCTTCCACCCACTCCACCCATCACACCCACCTCTCCACCTCACATATATGGTCCTGCACTCCCCATAATGCCCCCATCCATCTCTCCACCAGTACCCACCCACACACACACCACATGTTTCTCAGATCACATTCCTGGCATCATGATCCCACATCCTGGATATGACAGCAACATTGGTCACAGTCATGTGCAGCACACTGCTGTCTGGTACACCTGAGCCCATGTTCACTATCCTGAGCCCCACTACACCAGCTGCACCTCTGTCCTCTCCTGACAATACTGCTGTGCCCATGGAACCCATCACCCCATCTCCACCACCACATCATTCCACCCATGTCACACAATGCCCTGTTTGGTACAATGGTGGTGTGTATAATGAGCACATGTTTACTGACATGCTACAAGACTCATTGGACAACAATTTTGCCTCCCCAGGTGCTGGTCCCTTGCTGTCATCTCTCCTCACCACAGTAGTTTCTGCTGGCAATCCACTCACTCTCCATGAGGCTCACACATCACCGGATGCTGCCAACTGGGACACAGTGTGCCAGTATGAACTCACCATGCTCAAAGGCATGGGAACATGGTCTCTGGTGGACTTTCTGCTGGGCTGCAGTGCAATCCCCAACAAATGGGTGTTCAAATTGAAGAACAATGGCCAGTACTGCATGCACTTGGTTGCAAAGGGTTTCAAGCAGGTCCAAGGCATCAACTATGCCAAGGTGTTTTCCCCTGTCACTCATTTCACACCCTGTGCCTCTTGTTTGCCCTTGCTGCATCCCATGACTGGAATGTCCACTCAATGGATGTTGAGACCACCTTCCTCAATGGTAACATCAAAGAGGAGTTGTACATGTGGCAACTGGATGGTTTTGAGCTCACTGACTTCACCAACAAGGTATGTTGGCTCCACAAGTCAATTTATGGGCTCAAGCAGGCTGCATGCCAATGGAACACAAAGATGGATGCCTGCTTGGCCTTGCTTGACCTCAACTGCATCATTTCTGATGCTGGCCTCTACATCAAGCAAGGGGGGGCCTCAGCCTACTTATTTTTGGTGCTGTATGTAGATGACATCACAATTTTTGGAAGTGACCTGGCCAAAGTCCTTGAACTCAAATGCATGCTCACCACTGCATTTGAAATGTCAGACTTAGGTGAAACCACCACATACCTTGGGCTGGAAGTCACCCATCACCATGTGTTGATATGTGCTGTGCTGGGCTGAAGGGGAAAACCAACCACAACCACAACAATTGCTGGGAGGTGTGAGCTGTAAGGTTCTCTAGACATCAAGGTAGAGAGGGTTAGTAGTTAAGAGTGATAAGCATGATAGTGCAACACAACTGGAGCAACAAAGGGGAATGCAGCTTGGGTAACAAATAGGTGATATGATGCGATAAAGGGGACACAATGCTATGCAAGGGAGAATGCAATGGAGACAAAATGTGACACAATATAGACTGTAACACAGTGCAATGCAATGGGGAACACAATGCAATAATAGACACAACCTATGAGGAATGTGCTCTTTCTTGATAATAAGACATGCAGAGGGAAGGTCAGAATGTGCTTTTTCACAAATGGACTTGGACAGGGGAGGAGATGTCAAATCATGGGTGGGGGAAATCTGTTCATTCTCACTGACAATGTGCTATCTAAATACAAGTCTAGCTCCAAGGCTGGAGCACAACAAAACAAAACAGAAAATTTACAGTGTAGGGTCAATCATGGGGATATTTGAAATGCAGTGGAGTCTGGGTGTGAGTGAATAAAGTATCATACTATAGTGGATGAGCAAAAGAGGAAAAGTGCCAATTGCACCAAATGCTGACTTCACAACTTGTGACTCCATGGACCACATCTCAGCCTATACAGCCTATTAATCCTGCTCCTTGTTGGCCAAAGCCAGTCCTATAGTCTGAAGCCTAAACAAATGCACAATTGATGCAGCTACAGATGATTGTTGCGTGTGGCACATTTATATTGCTGTGTTTGCTTGGTGTTGCTGATGGTCATTTTCCAGCATTATGTGCACATGATGCTCATCAGCATGCAGAGTACTCACCCTCTGCCAATCCAGGTACATCACTGACATTGTAGCTTGTTTTGGCATGGCTGACTGCAATGTTGTTGCCACTCCCCTCTCACCAGCAACACAACTAGTTCCATTTGAAGGCACTGCCAATGCCTCCACTAGGTCATTATATCAACAGGTCATAGGGAGCTTAATCTATGCCACCATTGTCTCCTGCCCAGACATTGCATATGCCATCACTTCCCTCATGTGATACTCTGCCAATCCCATGCCAGAGCACCTCACTGCCACCAAACACATACTGCACTACCTCACAGGAACTACCTCATACACACTACAGTATGATGGCACCAGCAACAGTGAAATAATGGCCCACTCCAACTCTGACTATCATCATCGACACATTAACTAAGCCACTCCTGCATGTCCCCTTCAAGGCTCAGTGCACCACCCTCAGTCTCATCAACTTGGGCATGCCAAATGAGGTGGGGTGTCGAACATACATACACTACTACCTTTTTCATTTGGCATTTCCCTTCCCACACACATTTACATATTCATGACACTTCTACCTCCCCACAACCCCACAGGGTTCTTCCTCACTCCCACTCCACTACATACTCCAGATGATGTGCATCCCTCACACATTTGGGCATCCTTGTTCTACATCTCACATGCTCCACTTTAATTCCACACTTCACTACTATATAAGATGTACCACATACACCACATCTCCTCAGTCATCATCTTACAGACACTGAGTGAGTACTCCACTCCTACATCTTATTCTAACTCTATCTCACAAAACCTTGCAGCACTCTCTCTTTACCTTGTGGCAACCTACTGTTGTCCACATTACCTCTTACTGCTGCAGTTATGCTGCTCTCATTCTCCCCATGCAGGGATTATACAAGCTTGCTGTTTATGTTGCCCTTAGTTATTGTTGCCTGCCATAACCTGCACAAACACACATTAGGGTCATAAACTAAGCAAAGCAAATGGCAAACCTCTTCCAACATTGCAATCACCTGGCACCCCAGGTCAATGATACTTTTGACATGTAAGTTGTTGTCAACAAGCAGCAAAATGGAGTGAAGAGATGCTGACTCCTTTGTGACTACAAGTGAGTCTGGTGGCTGGCCATGTGGAAACTCACATGTTCTGTTGCTATGCACATATGATGCTCATCAGCACATGATCCAGTACTATAAAGGTTGGATAGTAGATAGTGAATAGACCCAACTTGATACAGCTGGATTTCCTCTATCTTTTGTGTGAACTTAAGATGGAGTGTGCCTGGCTTTTCCCTTCAGGGATATGTGAGACTCACATCCTCACAGGTACAGTACCAGTTCTCTTCCCTCTTCATACTATATATGGGATATCTGCTAGTCAAAGTGTGATCATCCTTTTTGTTTTTAGTTGATTCAGTTGTTCAGCTTGACTACTGTCAGCCTCACAGAACAGAGGACCAAGTTCAGCTGACAAAGAGCAGGACTAAATAGGAAGTAAAGGATGAGGCTTGGTTGAGGCCTGCCAAGTAACTGGCAGAGTCATCAGTCACAAATTACTCTTTGGTGCAATCAGTGTTGAAATATGAGCATCACACAGATGAAGAAGGGAATTTTTCTTGCAGATGTACTGAGAGCACATTTCCATACATACACCATATTTAAGTATCTACTAAATATCAAATTGCAGGCCCAGCCTATGGCAGAAATCACAGGGATAGGGAAAATCACAAGGATGGGGAGTGAATGGAGTGAGTTCAACAGCCCAAAATACAACAATCAGCACTTTTCCTTTTTTGCTCATACTTATGGTATGATACCTTATTCATTTTACTTTATTCATTTCTATTCCTGGACACCATCTCATTCCAATTCATGTTGTTATATCAACCCTGTGTTTCATAAATTTTCTGTTGGGTTTTGTTGTGCTCCAGTCTTGGAGCTAGGCTTGTGTTTAAATGGCTTGTAGCCCACTAGACAATAGACTCCCCCCCAAGATTTGTCCCTCCTCTCTCATCTGAGTCCTAAGCAGAAAAAGTGCTGTCCACTCTTCCTTCCTCATGTCTCACACCCAAGAGAGCTCATGTGCCTTGTAGGTTGTGTTTGTGGCACATGTGTCACATTTATAGTTGTGTTGTGTCTGCATTTGTGTTTTTGCATTGCATTCATGTCCATGTTTGCATTTTGCATTGTGTCTGTGTCTGCTTTTTTTTGTTGCATTATTTTCCCTATCATCATCACTTTGCATCACATTACTATGTCACATTATTTCCCTAACTCCCATTTACCTGGTGTCCAGAGGATCTTACAGCTCATACCCCTCAGACCCCATTGTAGTTGTAGTTGTATTTTCCACTAACCCTGTCACAGCACCTATCACCATGCCCCCCACTTTATTACTAAGCTGGTCTGTGCACACTATCTGCATGTATTTATGGTTCTTCTGTAGTGCTTTGGAAATTCAAGCAGACATCTACCTCCTCTTTTTCTCTGGTGTGTTCTCACCAGTCTTTACTCTTGCTCTGCCTCTTTCCTGTCTCCAATTATGGAGACAGTGCTTTATGTCATCTTGTATTGAAGGAGGTTGCTTGGAAATAGAGCACAGCCAACTGTGGAATGAAGAGAAATGTATTCTACAGGGAGAAATAATGAGAAACATATAAAACAAACAGCATAGTGAGTAAGTACTGACCTCAGTCTCTTCATAGAAGACTGAGGGAAAAGAAAACTATGCAATGGAATTTTTCTGTAAGTAGGGTCCATCTATATCATCCCTGAGTCCCACAAGAGGTCCATGTGGTGCATTGCACTATTTATGTGTTTGTGCTATAAACATGCTGTCATGCTATTCATGCATCTGTGCTATAAATGTGCTGTAATGTTATCATTCATTCACTGTCACATATCACTGTAATCTCCAACACTTGGTTGGTTACCTCCTTACTCTTTTCATCCTCATAGCATGCACATGCTGGACTCACCTGACCCCACCTTTGTCTAGGCACCCTCTTGTCACCTTCACAACCACACTCTCAACTGCTCATTTTTACACAATCCTTTGTCACATGCTATTGCTGTTAATATCAGCCCAGGGACCTCAGGGGACAATGAGGGAAAAGAAGTGAACCAGCCGGGAATTGAACCCAGGACCTCCCACATACTAGAAGGGTGCTCTAACCAACTGAGCTACCAGTCCTTGTATAGGGCAAAGTGGGTTAACCATGAAGTGTTGCAAGATGGGCTTTGCTTGACTACCAACAATTGCCTGTCCTACAGCTCTGGTGTTCCACAATGTGGATAAAGTGACATTGCTATTCATACACCATTACAGTCATCATGTGCACCACCACCCTGCTGATAGCTATGGCACAAACACTTTTACCCTAATGTGGAGGAACACTTCCTCATGCTCACCAAGGTACTGCATCTCCAGCCTTGGTGCACCCTATTCCTAAGCAGCATCATCTGTGTGCAATGCCTTGTGCTTGCTAAGAGCAGCCTATTGGATGGTCTTAGGAAAGATGTATAATAGCACTCCTGGTAACAGGGTGATGAGTATGCACTTGGATGGCATAATATATTTTTCTGATGACGATATATAGTGGGATTAACGAGATAGCAATTAGGATGATTCCACCAATAACTATGTGTGGATCCAGAGTGACAGTTTAAGATGTCTTAGTGATGCTTAGCAGCTTGAAGAGGTCTTAGATTTAGTAATTGGAGAGTGAAGCAAATTGTAGACAAGCTTAGATCAAGTGCAGTTAAGGAGATTTCCTAGATTGCGAAGTTGACAAGACTGGGGTTTAAGGCTGCCAGTCTGTCAACTTTTTATACAAAACTGGAGATCTAAGTATAGTAAAGTTGCACAGTAATGCACAGTAGGTAAACAAACATTGTGCAGCAATGTGCAGTAAGTACATGTCCATGTGATATATGTGGCTCAGCCACAAGTGTATAGTGAACAAGAGGTAAACAAAGGTAAATAAAGATGAAGACAATGAGTCCTTGCCAATTGTATAGTAATAGTCCTTAGCAAGTAAATGTTATAATAAATAAAGAAAATATAAAGAGAACAAGATAAGTCTAATATAGTACTTGGAGCTAAGCTCACACTTAAGTAACTTGTAGTAATGGTACTATGCTTTACTAGTAAGTAAAATAAGAAAAAAAGAGAAAGAAAAAGGAAAAAGAAACACATTATGAGGTGCCAAAGCAAGTGCCTCACAACAGTGCTCACTTTGCTGTTATTGTGGATATTACATGCTCCATTAGCATTGACTTAAAACACTTGCTTGCAGATTTCATGTGGCAGCTATTGCACTGATCAGATAGATCCACAGTGCATGTACATCAACCACTGTATTAATGTTGAGTCCAGAGAGTGCACAACATCACCATCCTTGAACTATCAACATGGCCTCATAGGTAAGGTGTGTTGGAGATTACAGCAATATGCGACAGTGAATGTGTGATAGTGCAATGGCACAATGGCAAAATAGTGTGATGTGCCATGCAGACCTCTTGCAGGACTCAGGGATGATACAGACAGACCCTTTACTTACAGAAAATTTCTCCACATAGTTTTCTTTTCCCTCAGTCTTCTACAAAGAAACTGAGGTCAGTACCCTCTTGCTACACTGTTCATCTCATATGTTTCTCATTATTTCTCCTTGTAGAATATACTTCTCTTCATTCTACAGTCAGCTGCACTCTTTCCAAGCAACCTCCTTCAATAAGGTGCTCACTGTCAGGATGTACTTATTCTTCTATACATTCTACAATTTCTTCTATTCTTATTGCTCAAGATCTACATGAGATATCTTATTGGATCACAGTAGATCTTATCATGATTATGTATGACTCATTCTTCATTTGTCATCAGGCCACATACTGTACTTATGTTACTACATTTCTCACACTCAATTATTGATGCTATGCAATGCTGCACATTGCTTATTGATCACTTTCACACTTACTGCACTCCATACTTTATATGCCTGCCCTATAGTGACAGCACATGGTCTGTGCACCAAGTTGTTTACTATATATACTGTACTTGTGTAGTAGTTAGTTCTATAGCTGAATACATCTGGGATATCTGCCTTCTAGCATGATCCATCCTATGTGTTAGCCCTCATCCCTTCTTCTCTTCAGTTGTGACCTCACTATCAGCATGCACCTCACAATTGTATTCAGCTCCTCACCTCACAACCTCACAACTATCCACCCCATTCCCATGTCATCTTAACCATCACTCCTTCCTTGCTCAAAGAGAGCATTGTATTGTTTTTACAGTTCCATTCCTCATAGTTCAGCTGCAGTGCCAGGCCATATATTGCCTCAGTGAGCAGTGCTAGGGTGTCTACCACTTAGTGGGGCATCACAGAACCTCCTGACAACCATTCAGACCAGGAGTACTGTAATTTTTATGTAACAATGATCTCTATTGTAGTACCAGTAGCATGTATTACTAGTACTATATTTTTACCTACATCTCACCATTGTCAGACTCCTACCGCTGACTTTATTCCCTACCGTTATACTTATATTTTCTTTACTTTCTTTTATGTTTCTCTTTAGATCATCTGATAAGATAAGATCTTCATCTTATCTTTTATCTTATCTCATTGGATATCTTACTTACTGTCGTTACGGTCATCTCGGGGATTGTTCCCACAGCTGCTGCGCATCTGTAAGCTGTCTTCCCACACATGCTGCGCATCTTACTACTGTAGACCTGCCCTTAAGTACTGCGCCTGGTCCGTGCGCCGATCCATAGTACTATAAGTAGAGAGGTAGTTAGACGAATAGACCCCAGCTTGTTACAGCTGGTTCATCCCCTCTTCTTAGTCTGAGTCTAGTCATCCCTTGGGCTTAGATCCAGGGCAGCTCCCGGTAAGCCTCTCCAAAGGAGAGCAGGGATAAGTCAGATCTGAGTAGGTCTCGCGCTACGGGCTGCCGCCATAGGCTTGACGATCCTGACAACCATTCACTCTGCATTTGAAATGCTTGTTCCCTTGAACAAGGGACAAAGAGTTTTCACTTCATGCAGTTTTATCTTTCACCATTCTGAGAATACTCCACTCATAAAAGAGTACTATGTCAGGCAGACTTACCTCTCAACTATCATCTCACACTTGTCCCAATACCTCCACTGCTCTCAGACAATATTACAGCCAAGCCTTCTTGTGCAGAAGACAACAAGCTATCTGGTTTTTCCAACTCCATCATCCCTACTATAATGACCACCCTGAAGAATTCCTGTGGCACTTCTTTCTGCAGTACCATGAATAAAACACTCCTTATTACAATTCACTCCCCCAACACTTCATCTATAGAAACAAATGATGAGTCAACAGGGACAAAGCTTGAATTGTAAATTCAGGAAACCTGCACCAATGGTAGAAGATTTGTCAGAAGAAATAATAGCAACAGACAGAAGAAATGCAGCAGAAGTAGCCAGAATGTGCATTACAGATCTGGAGGATACAGTGGAGATGATGAGGGTGGAGATGCAGATGCATACACAAATACAAACACAGAAGGACCAGAATATACAGTTCTTGGAGATGGGAAATGCATTGGCTCAAATTACCAAATCATTGGCCAGTATCACAGCAATGATGAGTGGCCAGCCAATCCAAACCCATATACAAGCTGGTATGTCTGGCCCAGTTGCAGGCCAAGGGGGCCACATACTTGCACAACATTGAGTCAAAGTTTCTGCACCTACACCATTTTCAGGGAAGTGTGACAGACTTGACTCCTTTATACAGGAACTATTCCTAGTATTCACCACAAATAAAACATAGTCCAATAGTTGTTGACAACTCTTGCTTATATAACATCCTCCTTCCTTTTTCATCCTATACTGTACTTATCACACACACACACACACATGCACATACCAGTACACAAGTCCCACTGTACAAAGTCTCTTGGTCCATGTGCTATAGGACTTACTATAAGTAGCATACTATAGCATTCTATAACAATAAGAACTATTCAAGTTCCACTCTCGTGCATGGCCTGCTCTCATCAGGTTATGGGCCCTGCCTGGGCAACATGCACACTCCTCTACTCTGCTCTCATACTCAGGATCATCCTCCTAACTCAATATACTCATCTCCTTACTCTACTTACTCTTCTCTATCTCCCACACTCTGCCCTTTCTATTGAAGGAGGTTACTTGGAAAGAGCACACCAACTGTAGAAAGAAGAGAATAATATTCTATGGGAAGAAAACATAAAACACAAACACTGTAGAAAGTAGGTACTGACCTTGGTCTCTTTGTAGAAGACTGAGGGAAAAGAAAAGATGTGAGAGAAATTTTCTGTAACTAACAGGTCCATGTGACACAGCCATGCAGTCGTGCATTCGCACATTCACAGTCGCATGCTGTCATGTGCATTTGCTGTTGCACATCGCTGTAAACTCCAACATGCCTACTCAGCTAGTGTGCCAGTGAATGTCCATGCTGGAGCAGAACTGCTCATGCTTCTGCTGTGCCAACCCCTTCATCAGCACATCTGTGACCTGCTCACCTGTTGGAATATATACTCCAATTCCAGTGCCCCACCAGTGTACTTCTTGCATAAGAAATGATACTGCACATCAATGTGTTTGGTACATGCATGAAAGGCCAGATTCTTTGTGATAGCAATGGCAGACTGATTGTCAATTCAGAGCATCATAGGAGAGTCATGGAGTTCACCAAGCTCAGAAAGGAGGGTGTGAAGCCAAACAGCTTCTTTTGCAGCATGTGTGCCTACAACATATTTGGCTTCTGTGCTAGAGAGTGCCATTGAGGCTTGCTTTTTGGAGCTCCAGCTAATTGCACCACCAGAGAGAATGAAGACATATCTGGAGATGGATTGCCTGTCATTGATGTTGGCTGCCCAATCAGCATCGATGAATCCTGTTAACTTGCCAGGGGAGTTACTGTCGAAGAGGAGTGTATGATGCACCATGGCATGTAGATACCAGAAGGTGTGATTTAAAGTGCAGAAATGCACATTGCCTGGTGTCATGGTATGTTGGCTGAGTATGCTGATGGTGTATGCTAAGTCAGGTCATGTCCCTAACATTGCATACATGAGTGTGCCCACTGCACTCTGGTACCTGTGAACATCTGCTGTTGCCTCTGGGGTGTTGAGTTTCATGAGTTGCTCATTTTGGAGTGATGGGGTGACCATGGGGCACATGTCATGGTGACCATATCTGTGAAGAACATTGTTGATGTATTTCTCCTGGGAGAGGATGATGGTCTTGTGTTGGCAATCCCATGTGACCTGCATGCCAAGAATCCAACCAATTTCACCAAGGTCAGTCATGTTGAAGGAATGTTTAAGTGCTGCCTTCACATTTTCTATTTTGTCGATACTGTGTGAAGCAAGTACAATATTGTCAATATAAATTGCAACAATGCACATGAGCTTGCCAGATGTGTTGTGTTTTAGAAAAATGGAGTGGTCAGCATTGGAGCAGATATATCCTAGCACTTCAAATTCCTTCTTGATGTGCTCATACCAGACTCATCCACCTTGTCATGTGCTATAAATGGATTTTCCAAGATGCCAGACCTTACCCACTGAGGGTTTGAATCTGGTGGGTGGCTTGAGATAGATTTCTTCTTTGAGCATGCCATTGAGGTAGGCTGCCTTTATGTCCATTTGGTGAACTTCAAAGTTGTGTTTGGCAGTGATGGTGAGGATTGTGTGAAGCGATAAGAACTTCATGACAGGTGTGAATGTTTCATCAAAATCTATGCCTTCAATTTGGGTGAAGCCTTTCATAACTAGGCACACTTTGTACTTCTGGATTTCACCAGTCAGTCCCCTTTTGATGTGAAATACCCACTTGCTGCCAACAATTTTGCAATTGTGTGGTCAGTTGACTTCTGCATAGACTTCCATGCATTGGAAGGTCTGCAGTCCCTCTTCATATGCTGCAAGCCATTCTGCTGTGTCAGGGTACAACATTGCTTCTTCATAAGTGAGCAGATCACTTTCAGATGCAATTGTTGTGGCTTGCACATGTTCATTACTGTCGAGTGGTGGCATATCTTCTGCAGGTGGCTGCATTTCAGCATTTGCACCCTATTGCTTTTGAGTGTATGATGAGACATTGTAGTGTTCATCATTGTTGTGAATGGGCACACATTTACTGCGTGAGGGTTGACTTGACATCATGGGCATAGGTGTGTTGGGTGTGGAAGTGGTCACTGTCATAGGAGTTGCATTTGGGGAAGCTTCAGTGGAAACTGGTGAGTTGCTGGTATGAGTATCACACTCATGGGACACTGAGTCATCCATGTCAGGATCAAAGATGATCCACTCATGGCATTTGGTGGGGCCCCCTTCATTGAAGATCACATCACACAATTCAATGATGCACCCACTTGGGTGGTGGACCAGGTGGTAGGTGCAGTGATTTCACACATAGCTGATGAAGGTGCAAAGCAGCGACTTTGTGTCAAGTTTGCATCAGTACTTGTCCAGAATATGGATGAAGACTTTACAACTGAAGGTGCAAACAAGGGTGACATTGGGCTTGTCACTACTCAAGGATTCTTCAGGTGTGAGATCATCTTTGAGCACATGTGTTGGCACTATGTTGTGCAAGTAAGTGGCATACTTGATAGCATCATACCAGTAAGAATGTGGGAGGTTGGCATTGGTGAGCAGTGTGCATGTGGTCTCCATGAGTGTGCAATTCATGTGTTCAGCAATGCTGTTATGTTGTGGCATGTTGGTGGTCATCATTTCATGTTTAATGCCATGTGCCCATAGGAACTTCTGCATGCACTTGCCTGTATATTTACCTCCACCATCTGAACAGAGTGCCTTCAATTTTGTGCTGGTCTCAACTTCAGTGCATGTGACAAAGTCAGTGAGACATTCATGCAGATTGCTTTTGTGTTTGAAGCCATGGACAAAGACTTTGCATGACTTGTCATCAATAAAAGTTGCAAAGTGGTCATATCCTTTGTGGGAGCACATTTGCATGGGTCCGCACAGATTGGAAAAGATGTGGCCAAGCATTGTGTCAGTGTGCATCTGTCTTGATTTTGCAACATCATGTCATGTGTGCTTGCCCTTGATGCAAGGCTCACATATCCTGAGAGCATCATGGGTTGCTTTGCTGGTGATGGCCATGCCCTTGACCATACCATTGTGGACCATGCACAAGATGGAGTCTACACTGATGTGACCTAGGCAGTGATGCCAGGTCTGTATATTGGTGGTAGCCATTTTTGTGCATGCAATGAAGGCAGAGGGATCATCAGAGATGTCAACACATTCAGATGGGAATGATGTAACATGCACAATTCATGTGGTATTGGGAGCATGTGTGCATGTGTTGAGGATGTGGAGGTTATCCTTGAGGTGGTTGACACATGTTAGCACATTATCCTTGTTGATGATCTCACATATATCCCCATTGAATTGGACATGTGCACCATGTTTTGCAAGTGCAGAGACCAATGGGAGATTACCATGGAGCTCAGGGACATAGAGTACATCCTGCAGGATAGTCTGGTTCCATTTCTTGTTGGCACACATCTTCATGTGGATGTTGCCAGCACCCTCAGCTAGAATGTAGCTGTCATCGCCTAGCCAGACTTTGTGCAGTATAGTGAATGGATGGTAGAGATAGAACCAGTTGCAGTTGGAGCTCATGTGGCAACTGGCACCTGAGTTGATGAGCCAGTGAGCTGTGAGGTCATTGCATTGTGCAAGTTTTTCAGTGACTTTGAAGAGATTGAATGACTTGTCATCATTATCATCTTTGTCATGTGTTTGAGTGCATAGCGCTGTGCTGTCAGTGGCAATGTGCACTGTCATGGTGCCCTTTTCAGCTTTGAGCTTGTGACAGTCTTTGACTTTATGGCCATGGATTTTGCAGTGCATGCAAAACCCTTTTGCCTTGTGCTTTGCCTGTTGCTCCTCATCCAACATTGTGGGTCCTTTGCCTTTGCCTTTGCCTTTGAGGTGAGCCACAAATGTGCCCATGGAATCTGTGGTGTGAGTTTGGCATTGCTCCTTGAGCACAAATTGCAAGCAAACATTCTCAATGTTGAGATCAGTCACTTTCATGGAAGTGAGGATCATTTTGAGCATGTTGTAGGATGGAGGAAGTGAGATGATGATGGTGACAGCAATGAGTTTTTCATCAAGTTGCTGCCCAAGCAAGGAGAGAGTGTGTCCAGTGTGCACCATTGCATTTATTTGTGGTTCGAGGGGGGTGTCATCAGATAGAGTACTGTGGAATAGCTCACTAATCAAGTAAGCAATTTTTTGTTCCCCTTTCCCTTCATATCATGTTATCAGCTTCTCCCAAGCATCTTTTGATGTTGTTGCATATAGCATGGTGTTGAGAGGCTCATTGCTGAGCATCAACATGATTTGTGCACACATGTCATGGTTGTGGTTAACCCATTCATTGTAGTCAGACAATGTGGTGGCCAGAGCCTTATTGGAGTCACTGATGATAGGCCAGGGTCCATGTGCTTGGAGAACCATTTTGATGTGAAATTTCCAGAAGGTGAAATTTTCACTGTTTTCTGTGAGAAAAGGTACATCATAAAGCTTGCTTGAGGCTTTTGCATTTGAGCTCATCATGGTACCTGCCATTGTGGCAGCACATCCAGTCACTGGTGCAGGAGTCTTGCTTGTTGAGGCTGCTGCTGACATGGTGTATAAAGTGTGGGGGTGTGAGTTTGTCTTGAAGGTGGTGGTTGCTCAGTTTCAATAGACCTCATGCCTCAGAATCTATTGAAGGAGGTTACTTGGAATGAGTACACCAACTGTAGAAAGAATAGAATAATATTCTCAGTCTCCTCATAGAAGACTGACTGTAGCCATTATCGTACTGTACCTGTAGAAAGAAGGGAATAATATTCTACAGGAAGAAATAGTGAGAAAACATAAAACACAAATGCTGTAGAAAGTAGGTACTGACCTCAGTCTCTTTGTAGAAGACTGAGGGAAAAGAAAAGATGCAAGAGAAATTTCCTGTAACTAATGGGTCCATCTGTATCATCCCTGAGTCCCATGAGAGGTCTGTGTGGTGCAGCCATGCAGTCACACATTCATGCATTCACAGTCATGCACTGTCGCATGCATTCACTGTCACACATCACTGTAAACTCCAACACTTTCCATCTCTGTTCCCAAAATCAACATCATATTAGAGAATGCAGAGAACTATCACCAGTGGGCAAACATCATTAAATCTGCCCTTGTTATCATGGGCGTATGGTATACAATCTCAAAACTGGAAGTTACTCCTATCACATCCACAGAAGAAGTTCCTGGAGCACTGCCTATCATCACCATCACTAATGCCAATGAAGTACAGCTGTGGAAAGATCATGATGAAATAGCCAAGGCCATCATTTCCATGCACTGTTCAACACAACCTTCCACCATGATTGCTTCTGACACCATTCATGTGAACAGAGCCTAGACCTTGCTAAAAGGAGTCTATGGGAAACAATCAGCCATTGCTGCCTTCATCCACTTCCAATCACTACTCACCTGCAAGTATGACATGCACTCCCCATTGACCACTCAGCTCAATGCCCTCCTCATTGCACAAGAGCATCTTGCTTCCTCTGGAGTTGATGTTTCTGAGCAACAGATGTGTTTTATCTTATTGCATGCCCTTCTACCTTCCTGGGGACACTTTACATCATCCATCCTTGCCTCCTCTAATATTGTGAACCTCAACCTTGGTGACATCTGTGGCCAGATTCTTGATGAAGAAGCTAAGACCAAGCCCACTTCTGCACTCTCCACATTCCAGTAAAACTCAAATCCCATGTGGCATAATGCTTCCTTCTGCAGTCACTGCAAATGACAGAACCACACTGGAGACCTGTTGGACTTTACATGGTATGCCAGATGATGTCAAAGCTAGGATGGAGAAAAGGGGGAAGGATAAGGATAAAGGGCCTGGGGATAGTGGAGGAGGACCTACTACTCTAAACCATTTGTCTTCTGCTTCCTCAATTGACACTTGCTGCTATGAGGGCTCTGGCCTTTGGATGTTGGACTCTGGATGTACCAACCACATCTCACCTTATAGGGTGGACTTCACATCATACAGACCCCTGACATTCCACAACATCACTGTTTGGAATGGGTCCACAATTGCCTGCATTGGTGAAGGGACCAGTAAGTGCAGTCATGTGTTGCCCAACAGCTCATCCATATCCCTCACACTGGCTGGCCTACTACATGTTCCCTCTGCAAGTGGTGATGAGTATCATGCACACATAATGCTGGAAAATGACCATCAGCAACACCAAGCAAACACAGTGATATAAATGTGCCACATGTGACAATCATCCATAGGCACATCAATCACACATTTGTTTAGGTGTCAGACTATAGGACTGGCTCCAGCTGATGAGGAGCAGGATTAATAAGTGGTATAGGCCAAGACATGGTCCATGGAGTCACAAGCCACAAAGTCAGCATTTGGTGTGATCAGCACTTTTCCTCTTTCACTCATCCACTATAGTAAGATACTTTATTCACTCACACCCAGACTCCAC
The DNA here is from genome assembly GCA_003314395.1 of Albatrellus ellisii. Lineage (NCBI taxonomy): Eukaryota > Fungi > Basidiomycota > Agaricomycetes > Russulales > Albatrellaceae > Albatrellus > Albatrellus ellisii. Next base: position 14,878 of record QLPN01005921.1, on the reverse strand, counting down.
TGCATTTCAAATATCCCTATGATTGACCCTACACTGTAAATTTTCTGTTTTGTTTTGTGCTCCAGCCTTGGAGCTAGACTTGTATTTAGATAGTGTATCATCAGCCAGAATGAATAGAATCCCCCCCACCCACAATTTGACTTTTCCTCCCCATCTCAGTCTATTTGTGAAAAAGCATGTTCTGACCCTCCCTCTGCATGTCTTATTATCAAGAAAGTGCATGTTCCTTGTAGGTCACATCTATTATTGCATTCCCCATTGTGTTGTGCTGTGTTGCATTCTCTATTGTGTTGCATTTTATCTTCATTGCATTACATTCTTCATTGTGTTTTCCCTGGTGTTGCATTGCATTCTCTTTATCACATCATATCACCTGTTTGTTACCCAAGCCATGTTTCCCTTTGTTGCTCCAGTCAAGTTGTGCCATCACATTTACCATTCTTAACTACTAACCCTCACTACCTTGGTGTCTAGAGAACCTTACAGCTCACACCCTCCAGCAATTGTTGTGGTTGTGGTTGGTTTTACCCTTTGCCCAGTACAGCACATATCAGCAGACATTTTCTGTCCATCAGCAAGTTGGATCACTTGGGTTTTTGCATCACCTACGAAAACAGCTCCTGCACCATCACCAAAAATGGGCAAACATTCAGTGTTGGCTTTCTTAACAATGGAACATACTGGCTAAAGCTTTCTGCACCACCCTCACTAAACCCCCTAGTCACTCCCTCCATTCATTTATGGCACAAGCATCTGGGGCACCTGTCTGAAGGTGTGATCTCATGCATCCAGTCCACCCAATTGTCTGGTTTCCCTTCCACAGTCACATCCTCTCCCAGTACTCCCTGCATCAGATGCTTGCAGGGCAAATTTCCCTGTGCATCATTCCACCTTTCCTGCTTGTGCACTTCTGCCATCCTGGACCTAGTCCACTCTGATTTGGTAGGGCCAGTCAGTACTGCTTCCATTGCTTCAGGGTCTTTGTACTTCTTGGATGATTTCTCTGGGTTCAGGGTAGTGTACCCTCTGGCACAAAGACCAGCTGTTGGAAGCTCTGCAACACTACTTGGCCTGATCCCACACCCCCTTCAGGCATTTTCCTCTGACCCTTTGGTTGGACCGAGGGGGGGAATATGTCAACAGTACCATCGCCAATCTGCTCCTGGAAAAATGGGTTGAACATCAGCAAACTGTCCTGTATTCACCACAGCAAAATGGGCATGCTGAACAATGGAACAGGTCCATCCTTGAGTGAGCACTCTCCCTCCTGCATTGTGCATGTCTGTCTGGCAGTTTTTGGGAACTGGCCATACAGACCACCATCCACACATACAACTTATCTCCCATGCATTGGTTGAGTTGGCTCACCCCTACTGCCTTGTGGGAGCCTGCCAGTGCCCTACTGGATGTCTCTCACTTGCAGGTTTTTGGGTGTCATGCCTGGGTGTGCATCCCTGATCAGCAGTGTGGCAAGTTGGATCCCCATTTGTGACCCCTCACCTTCATTGGTTACCAGTCTGGCACCAAGGGATGGTTGTTCTGGGATAAGGATGCCCACTGTATCATCACAAGCTGCAATGCAGTCTTCCAGGAAGACATCTTCCTGGGGTGTGAGGCTGCTGCCCATCCCACTGTCCTCGATGTTTTTCCATTACCTTTGCTAGTTCTACCCCTCTCTGATGACAATGACAATGACAATGACAATGACAATGACAATGAAGTTAGTCCTGGGGATAACACAGTCCACAACAACACACCTCACATTCCTCCTGTGACTGCTCCTCCTCCTCCTATCACTCTGCCTGCTGTGCCTGAACCTCTTCCTCTGCACATGACTGAGCCCATCCCTATGGCTGCCATCACCCCTGCTGTTCTGCCAGATGCTGTTGTTGATGGATGGGTTACTCCCCCATGTCTCTCCTCTGCCCTAGTTGCCAAGGCTCCTCCACATGTCCATGCTCGACACACTGCACATCACAAGCCTGAGGACTTGCCTCCACACTGGCATTGCCCTCTGTCCTCTCCTGGTTGTCAGCAATCTTGTTCACAACTTGTTGGCCAGGATGTACCTGTCATTCAACACTCTGAGCACATCACTCAATGCCCTGCTCATTTTCGGGACAGCATGTATGGGCCATGCAATTTTGTCAACATCTTGGGTGAGGGGGGGCTTAGTAGTGACAATGAAAATGATGTTTTCACCATGCCACAAGTGGGCTCCTCACTTTCCACTCTCCTTTCCCACACTGTGACACATGACCCACTCACTCTAAAGCAAGTGCTCTCTGGTCCAGACAGTGACTCCTGGAGATCTGCATGCAATGAGGAGTTGGATTCACTAAAAGCTCTGCATACATGGGATCTAGTAGATCTACCACCAGGTCACAACCTTGTAGGGAACAAGTGGGTCTTCAAGCAGAAAGCAGACAGTCACTATAAAGCACATCTTGTTGCAAAAGGTTACACCCAAGTTCATGGTGTCGACTATACAGAAACCTTTTCACCTGTTGCCCACTTTGAGTCTCTATGAACTCTACTTGCTATTGCAGCCCTCAAGGACTGGGAGGTCCATTCCATGGACATCAAATCTGCCTTTCTCAATGGAGATCTTGAAGAGGAGATCTATATGGATCAGCCCCATGGTTTTGTTGTACCAGGGACTGAGGGCAAAGTATGTCACTTATCCAAAGCACTGTATGGACTAAAACAGGCATCCAAGTAATGGCACCACAAGATGCATGGGTCATTATTGGGTCTCTCATTCACCTGCACCATATCAGACTCTGGTATCTACATCTCAATGACCTCCTCTCAGCCACTCATTATCATCCTGTACATGGATGATATCACCATCTTTGGAGGATCACTCCAGGAAGTGGAGGCATGCAAGGCCACATTAAAAGCTCTCTTCCAGATGACAGACCTGGGAGAGATAAAATCATATCTGGGGCTTCACATCACTTGGGACAGGACTCAGCACACCTTAGACATTGACCAAGAAGCTTACATATCCAATGTCCTGGAACACTTCCAAATGATTGATTGCAATCCCACCACAACTCCTTTTCCTCCTGGGGTGACTCCCACCAAAGCAGATGAAGATTACAGCACTTCACCCTCTCTGTGTAGTGAATACCAACAGCTTATAGGGTCACTTCTCTATGCCACCATTGTATCCAGACCTGACATCTCCTTTTCAGTCATGAAGCTTTCACAATTCCTGTCCAACCCTCTTCCTCTCCATCTAACCCTTGGTCATCACATTCTTCACTATCTCAAGGGTACAAAACATCATCACCTACAATATGGAGGACTAGAAGGCACTGGTGTGGTTGGGTTTTCTGACTCTGATTGGGCAGCTGACAGAGATGACCACAAATCAATTGGAGTGTATGTGTTTCTCCTGGGAGGAGGAGCAATTGCATGGACTTCACAAAAACAACATACAGTGTCACTTTTGTTCACAGAGGCAGTGTACATGTCTCTCTCACAAACCACCACTCAGGGGATGTGGCTCAGGTCATTGCTGAAGGAGATAGGATTCAGTTTCACTTTCCCCCTCTTACTATATGGTGATAACAAAGGCTCCATTGACATTGCCACTAACCCTGTCATCACATGAGGTACAAAGCATATAGACATCCACCACCATTATATTTGAGAATGCCTTTTGTCTCATGCCATTGCCATACAACACCTTCCCTCATCTCTCATCACTGCTGATGCTAAGAGCAGCCTATTGGACAGTCTTAGGAAAGATCTATAATAGCACTCCTGGTTATGGGGTGATGAGTACGTGCTTGGATGGCATAATAGATGTTTCTGATGATGATATATAGTGGGATTAATGAGATAGCAATGAGGACAATTCCACTGATAACTATGCGTGGATCCAGAGTGACAGTTTAAGATGTCTTAGTGATGTTTAGTGGCTTGAAGAGGTCTTAGATTTAGTAATTGGAGAGTGAAGCAAATTGTAGACAAGCTTAGATCAAGTGCAGTTAAGGAGATTTCCTAGATTGTGAAGTTGACAAGACTGGGGTTTAAGGCTGCCAGTCTGTCAACTTTTTATACAAAACTGGAGATCTAAGTATAGTAAAGTTGCACAGTAATGCACAGTAGGTAAACAAACATTGCACAGCAATGTGCAGTAAGTATGCATCCATGTGATATAAGTGGCGCAGCCACAAGTGCATAGTGAACGAGAGGTAAATAAAGGTAAATAAAGATGAAGACAACAAGTCCTTGCCAATTGTATAGTAATAGTCCTTAGCAAGTAAATGTTATAATAAATAAAGAAAGTATAAAGAGAACAAGATAAGTCTAATATAGTACTTGGAGCTAAGCTCACACTTGTAGTAATGGCACTATGCTTTACTAGTAAGTAAAATAATAATAATAATAATAATAATAATAATAATAATAATAAAAGAAAAAGGAAAAAGAAATGTGTTACAAGGCACCAAAGCAAGTGCCTCGTAACAGCTGATATTCTTACAAAACCCTTGTCTCTTCCCCTTTTTTCTTCTCATCAGTCCAGCCTTGGACTTGTGGAGTGTACGTCCAGCATGGGGGGTGTTGACAACTCTTACTTATATAACATCCTCCTTCCTTTTTCATCCTATACTGTACTTACACACACACACATGCACATACCAGTACACAAGTCCCACTGCACAAAGTCTCTTGGTCCATGCACTATAGGACTTACTATAAGTAGCATACTATAGCATTCTATAACAATAAGAACTATTCAAGTTCCACTCTCACACATGGCCTGCTCTCATCAATAGTGACTGAATCACTTATGCCCCATCTTATATGATAGGAGGTGCTGCTGAGGTATGGCAAAATCTACAAATCATGAAACAATAACTACATGAGGCTAACCCCCTCAACCCATCTCATCCCATGCCTTTCCAGAACTGGGTCAAATTCAACACCAAGATTCAGGAACAATTTGTTGTTTTCTTCATTACCTTATGATGCTGATCACACTGTTTACTTATTAAGTATACTTATCTCTATCTCATCTTATTGGTATTTCTTTTCTCTTTATAGTTTGAGCTCCTCTTCAACTCTATCTTGCTCTTACTATATCTTCTTTATCTCATCATCTTCTCACCTCAGCACTTCTGCATGTGCTGAGGTGAGTATCTCTTCTGCTCTCTGAGCTCTCTTCTGACATACCTGCTCTATGCAGCTCTCTCTTTCTTCTGTGTACCCTCTACCCTCTGGTACACATCTTCTCTATCTTACAGATGTGGCAGTTGTGCCCTCTCCTCTTGTTCTGATGGGCTTTAGCCCCTCTCTCAATCTGAATCTGTTTTGGGCTTGATGCCTACTTCTTTTATGACATGGTCTTCACTCTGCTTGCTGCCTTGCCCAGATCTCAACAAGAGATACCTCAAATGGAAGAAGTAGACAATGATGATGAAGATTAAGTACAACCAGGAGAAAAGATCTTGTGCATTATGATAGGAAAAGACAAAGAAGAAGCAGCAATTTGGGATGTTAGTCAAGATCTTGCAATCAAGGCAGAAAATATAAATATAAATAAATCCTTTGAAGAAATCATACCCAAAGCATATCATGGGTTCAAATCAGTATTTTCAACAGAATCTTTGACAAAATGCCTCCAAAGTGGATCTGGGACTATGCAATTGAATTGAAGCCAAATGCAAAAATGCACATGGGAATTTTTTATAATCTTTCCTTTACCAAGCAGCAAGGACTTGAGAAATTTATTGGTGAGAATCTGAAAACAGGATGCATCAGACCCTCCAAATCACCAATGGCTTCACCTTTCTTTTTTATAAAGAAGTACATCCCACTCAAGACTATCATCACCTAAACAAGATTATGATCCAAAACTCATATCCATTACCACTTGTCTCAGAATTGACCAATAAACTCAAAGGCACAAAACACTTCACCAAATTGGATATCAGATGAGGTTATAACAATGTTCAAATCAAAGGTGATGAATGAAAGCAGCATTCACTACCAATAAAGGATTGTTGGAACCCCCTTGTCATGTTCTTTGGACTTACAAATAGCCCTGCCACTTTTCAAGCCATGATGAACCATCTCTTTAGAGAACTCATCACCAGGGGCAAGGTTGTAGTCTATATGGATGATATTCTGATATTCATGGCCACACTCAAAGAGCACAGAAATATTGTAGAAGAGTCCTCACATTACTACATGATAACAAACTATACCTAAAACCTGAAAAATGTGACTTCAAGACAGAAATTGACTATTTAGGCCCAAAAATCTCCTTGGACAAAATCATGATGGATCCAGTCAAAGTACAAGGAGTTGCTGAATGGCCTACACCTACATTAGTCACCAAAGTCAGACTGTTTTTAGGATTCACCAACTTTTATCACCAATTTATTAGAAGTCTCTCTGACATAGCTAAACCTTTGAATACTCTACTTCAAAAAGATGAAAAATGGCATTGGGATCAGGAAAAAAAAGATGTATTTGAAAATCTTAAAACAGCACTATGCTCCAAGCCTGTTTTAGTCTTTCCTGAACCTGATAAACCATATCTTGTCAAAGTAGATAGTTCAGGTTATACTACTGAAGCAGCATTGTCACAGATGAGAGAAGATGAAAAGTGGCACCCCATTGCATATATCAGCAAAGGCCTATTGCCTGCTGAATGCAACTATGATATTTACAACAAAGAAATGCTTGTGGTGATCAGAGCATTGGAACAATGGAGGTATTATCTAGAAGGCACAGATAATCTGGTCAAAATCCTCACTGACCACAAAAACCTAGAGTACTTTATGAGTGCCCAGAAACTTAACCATTGCCAGGCTCAATGGTCCCTGTTTCTTTCTAGGCTCAACTTTGACATTTCCCACAGACTGGGAAAGAGTCCAGCCAATCCAGATCTCCTCTCAAGATGAGTGGATCATAAAGAGGGGGTGGAACTTGACAATGAGAATGTCATACTACTCAAACCAGAATTTTTCAGACATGCCATTAATGCAGTATTGGCAAAGTCTCCACTCCTTCACAAAATCATAAACACTCGAAACACAGATGAAGAAGTGAAGAACTGCCTACAGAAGAGGCAAAAACAGCAATATTTGCAGGATGGGGAAAGAATGAACAAGGGCTTATGACTTACAAAGGGAATATCTTCATCCCTGAAAGTTATAAAGCAGAAGTAGTGAAATACTATCATGATACTACTGCTGCAGATGTTATCTGCCTTGCTCTCCCCTTTGGGGATAACTTTCTTGTTGCTCACTTTATGTAAACTGTTATTGCTTGCCTGCACCAACCTGCATGCACAGATATGTCTACATCTCTCTCCTTGCTAGGGATCTCCATCGTATGTATTATGCTTATCACTGTCTGCCCAAGCCTGCATATACAGAAGTCACTCCAAATGAAATACCATCTAATCCTTGGCAAATAATTTCAATAGATCTGATAACACAATTACCAGATAGCCAAGGATATGATGCAATACTTGTGGTAGTGGATCACTTCTAAAAAATGATTCATACTATGCCCACCACATCAGATGTCACAGCAGAAGGAGTGGCAACAATGTTCAGAGATATTGTATGGAAACATCATGGACTACTGGAAAAAGTTCTTTCAGATCAAGGACCCAAGTTTGTGTCCAAAATGATGGAGTTAAACCAATTACTAGGCATAAAAACACTATTATCCACAGCATATCATCCTCAAGCAGATGGTCAAACAGAACAGATAAATCAGGAAATAGAGCAATATCTCCAAATATTTGTTAACCATTGACAATCAGACTGGATGAATTGGTTGCCTATGGCAGAATCCTGTTACAAGAACAGAGCAAATGTCTCCACAAAATACTCTCCACTCATATTTTGATTTCAGGACAAAACCCACAAATGGGATTTGAACCTGGAAAGACATCCTCCATCAAATCAGTAGAAAATTTTGTTACATCATTGAAAAGAACTAGGGAAGATGCAGAATCAGCACAAGGAAAGTGGCTGTGCTAAGAGCAGCCTATTGGATGGTCTTAGGGAAGGTCTATAATGATACTCCTGGTAACTGGAGATTGAGTGTGTGCTTGATGCACGTAATAGAAGTTCCTGATGACAATGAAGATTGGAATCAACAAGATTGAAATGAGGATGATTCCACCAATGACAATTCGAGGATCCAGAGTGACAAGATGTAGGATATCTTAGTGACGCCCTTCGTAGCATGACTTAGAGATCTTAGATTTAGTTCTTTAAAGGGAAAGCGAGCTTATAGTGAGTATCAATCAAGCGCAGTATAGGAGAATCCCTAGATTGTGAAGTTGACAAGACTGGGGTTTAAGACTGCCAGTCTGTCAACTATTTATACAAAACTAGCGATCTAAGTATAGTAAAGTTGCACAGTAATGCGCAGTAAGTAAACGATAATGTGCAGTAAAGCACAGTAATTACATGTCCATGTGATATTAGTGGCTCAGCCACAAGCGCAAAATGAACTAGAGATAAACAGATGTAAATAAAGATGAGAAAGGAGAGTCCTTGCTAATTGTATAGTAATAGTCCTTAGCAAGTAAAATGTTATAATAAATAAAGAAAGAGAGAAAAAGATAAGTCTAGTATAGTACTTGGAGCTAAGCTCACACTTAAGTATGTAAATACTTAAGTACTATAAAAGAGAAAGGAAAGATGAGTCCTTACTAAGTAAAGTGGAGCTAAGCTCACACTTGTAGTAATAATACTACACTTTACTAGTAAGTAAGATAAAGAAAAACAAAAAACAAAAAAAGGCGTTACGAGGTGCCAAAGCAAGTGCCTCGTAACAGGCTGAAGATATGAATAAGTATTATGATGCCCACAGAGGAGTAACCCCAAAATACACTGAAGGCAACAAAGTATGGTTAGACACTTCTAATATACAAACAGGAAGACCCACACATAAATTGGATCACAGATGATTAGGACCTCACAAAATCATCAAAGTGTTATCAAACAATTCTTATCAACTAGCACTTCCAAAATCCATGAAGATTCACCCTGTTTTCCATATTGTCAAGTTACTGCCCTACACACCAAATGACATACCAGAATGAATTATTAAAATTCCTCCCACACCTATCATCAAAGATAATGTTGAACAATACAAAGTGGAAAGCATTTTGGACAGTAGGAAATACTGCAGAAGAATCCAATATCTTATCAAATGGAAGGATTACCCAGAAGAAGAAATTTCTCAAGAACCAACAAATGTCATTCTCAAGGGCATTCCAAAACTGGTAAAAGAATTCCATAACCTACATCCCATGGCAATCCAAGTATCCAATGCTGTATACTTCCAATTCAATGATTATCCAAATCAGCCACTTTACCTACCAGAGGATCTGAACATACAGCCAGTCTTGGTTTCTATAGTGCAGAAGAAACTGTCATTCCTGCACATGGTCAAAAATTGGTCAATACTCAAATCTCCTTGGCTATACCAGACAACTGCTATGGACAAATCACTCCTCACAGTGGTCTGGCCATCAAAGATTCTATTCATGTTGGAGCAGGAGTTATCAATTCCAATTATCATGGACCAATCAAAATTCTTCTCATAAATCTCAAAGATGAAGAATTTAAAAATCAATCATAAAGATCATATAGTGCTACCTATCCTCAAACATATATCTCTGGCTGATATCAAGGAAGTGGAATCTGTTGAATATCTGTCTACTTATACAATGCTGAGCATCCTTTCTCCTTATCTTCTCTTTATCTTATCTTCATCTTATCTTCATCTAATTCTTATTCTTTTCTGTCTGTCATACCATTCATTCTTTCCTCTTTCATTCTCTCCTTTCTTCTCAGAGGTATATGTTGAAAGATGGGCAGTATCACAAATGGTAACTAGATTGTTTGGCGACAGAGATAGCCTTGTAGGCCAAGATGGAGTTAAAGCCAGAAGAGGACCTTCATCCCAATGTCATACATGACTAGAGAGATAGATGAGGCCTGTAAGATGAGAGAAGAGGTGTACCAGGTGGTAGAGGGTACACAGAGAAAGAGAGAGCTCAGCAACATGCAGAAGTGCTGAGGTGAGAAGATGATGGGGTAAAGAAGATATAGTAAGAGCTAAATAGAGTTAGAGAGGTGCCCAAACCATAAAGAGAATAGAAATACCAATAAGGTGAGATAAAGAAAGAGATAAGCATACTTATTAAGTAAATAGTGTGTCCAGCATTATAAGGTAATGAGAAAACCAACATACAGTTCAGAGGTCCAACATCTGAGAGGAAAGAATGAGAGCATACACAGATAGAGGTACACAAGAGAGAGAGATACTCAGCAGCTATGCAAGTGCCATGACAAAGGACAATGACAAGGCAAGATAGATATAGGGAAGTGATATAGAGTCATAGAGGAGCTTCAACTATAAAGAAAAAAGGAGTGCCGAAGAAGGAAAAAGAAAGTGGAATGATACATATGAAATAAATCCATGCAAAATACCTGGTGATGGATAAAGGAAAAAGAAACATACTCAATACATATGAGTATGGTCAGTATCATATAGTAGGCAAAAACTGACATGGGGTTCCATGCCTGAGCTGTTCATGACCAGCCAATTTGGTGTGCCACACACCCCTGCATGCATCAGTTGAATGGCTCACTTGATAACACACATGTTCAGTGCAGCAATCTCCTAGCCTGGTCACTCCACTCAAGGAGGATGAAAGGGTGATGGTAGGTAGAGCTCAGGTAGAAAGGCCAGAGTGGCCAGAAGCAACAGCAGGATGATTGAATAGATATAGTAAAAGAGGGTAAGTATCTCCATGCTGAGGGAGAATGATATATAGAAGTTGACTGTAGAATAATGTCCCAGTATAAGTCCCTAAATACCTAAGTGAACTACACACAGACCAGGTGAGATGTACAGTATGGCATGTGTGATCTCACACATGACAGGATATGAGAGAGGTTAGTAAGTACTCTAACATGTGGTAAGTCAGATGAGTAAAGGAGTGCACAGCAAATGCTGAAGAAATCCAACATCACTCACAATTTTCATGTCATGTCCCATTGAGTGTGTAGCATACACTGTCCAGACAGAGGTCCTGTCTGTATTCTTGGTGTACAGTAGCCCATTCTGGAGCAGCACATCCCTCATTTTCATCTTTGGCATCAGTGTGACATAGTAGCACATTTACCAATGTTTCTTAACAACATCCTACTCAACTGTCATCTATGATGGTTCTACCTAAAACATAGACATCATCTCCAGATCACACATAATTCTTCTCATAAATGCTATATTTACACATCTAATACTACATTCTATCATTACCTATACCTCAATAATGATATCTATGTACCTGTATTCAAAGATTGAAGACAGCAATGTTGTAACCCTGCAGCTTACTCACTACATACATCTGCCTGACACCTGTCCATACATCAGAGCTACCTACATCAGGGTATCACATCCTCCAGAGATTATCCCCCACTGCCTGCCTCATGCATTCCATCCCTCATCAAACAGTACTGAAGGCCACTACACAACCCCAGAACTCAGGATCACATCCCCACCTTCTTCTCTCCTATTTTCTTCCACCTCTGTGTTTCTACATATCATCTTCCATCATTGAGATACAGACAGTTGACCAGTTTAGTTGCCTTCGTCCGATCTCGTCTCCTGAGTGTTCCGCGCGCAAGCGCACTTCCAAATGTACTTGTTTGATTGAGACGTCTTGGGGGGTAATTCCGAGCAAGATCAACGACTTCCAGTAAAGTTTAAATACTATATAATGCTGTGTATACATCACGGGAGCATACAGGTGCTGGTACGTCCTTATGGTTAGTCCAGATCAGGCGGTCCCCACAGGATGCATGTTCCCGAGGCGTTCCCGCTGGCCGCTCGTTCCACAATGTTGGGATGCGAGCATGTCACGGCTTGCACGGCCGTGATGCTGTTTGGACACGCCTGCGTTGAGTATGGCCAGCGCAATAGTGTGACGACGGACTCACCGCTGATCTGACAGCTTGGCAAGGAGATCTCCCTGAGGTTGACCAAGGTGAATGAGCGTAGGACTTGAATGGCATTCTGCGTGGACACGTACCTTACACGAGAAGATGTCGAGCGAGCGCTCCATGTTGCCGATCTGCGTGCCGGTCGATCAGCCATGGTTTCAGGACAGCGAGGTTTATGATCGGTAACAGGACGTACAGTGAAATGAGGATACACGTTCGCATTCGGCGACCACTGTGCCTTGAAAACAGACAGCCATCGTCCCTAACAACCATCGATAACCATGTGTTCATTGACGCAGGTACGGTTCGCAAAGATAGACAACTTACAGTCTGACAGTCGTGTGTTACGCGGCTGGAAGGTCCAACCCTGGGGAAGGCGTTCTCTCTGACGAACTGCGACGGCGTGGTGTCCCAAACTACCAGACGGGTGTCAACTATCGTTTTGCAGCTGATACACTCGAATATGAGTTACTTACCTCGCAGTGTATTGTCGTAACTCGTGCTCAAGACGGACCGCCCAAGCGGGTCCCAGTATGCCGAGCTCACGGACTTCTTGTGCTCATACGCCGCACGAAGGCAGCTCGGGCCCGCAGGCGTTTTCAACATCTGCTCAATTCTGTCCAAGTAGATCTCGCGAGAGCCAGTCTTACCCGGTCGCGGTGATCAGACACATGACCACGAAAAAAGACACATGACCACGAAAAAGGGCACACCATGTACGGTCGAACAGTACTCACATACAAGTCCTGCAGCTTCCGGACATCCCATATGCTATGCGTACTCAATTTCGAAACTCGCTACAAATGACGAAAAATGAAACTCACCTCATGACACGTGAGTTCGATGCGATGAGCAGAAAATGGGGATGTCGTGGGTTTAGGCTGAGGGTTCCGATTTTCTGCTCAGACAGCTGGTACCAACGGGCCTTGGACTTGTCTTGCCGCAGATCGAGATGCGTGACCCCCCCACCAGTATCAGAAAGCCACAACTCGTTCCCGGTGGAGGGTAAGTCGATGTTGGTGACCAGCGAGTCTTCTATCGAGAAAATCTCCCGAGAGACCCCTGAGGCAAAGGACAAGCTGCGAACCGTTTGATCATAAGAGGCCGTATACACCTGTCACGTAGTCAAAACAACAGGCACCACAGACATCGCAGTCATACTCACAGTGTGGCTATCGACTGGATCAAACTTGATGCTTGATATACAGGATACGGGCGACGCAGGCCAATGCACCTGGAGACGCCAATGCCGCCCTGCTTCCTTACTTTCAAGCGTAACGTCTTCGTCTTCGTCCGCGACTTCATTAGGCGCGGCGCGCGCGTCCCAGATCCCGAGCTGTCCTTGTTTGTCTTCCAGTCACAGCAGCCCTTTTCTCAGCCGCAAGAACGGTACAGACGAACAAGCCACATACCTCCAAAGAAAACCAGGTCCTTCGTGGGCTCGGGGTGGAACGCCGCGCTGTACACCCGTCCAGCCGCCACCTTTGCCTTCGCGACGATCTTCAGCCGCTCCAGCCGCTCGCGCAGCGCCGCGACCTCCCGCTGTTCCTGCCCGTCCTTCTCGAACAAGAACGCGTCCTCTGCGGGCATGCCGCGGGGCTGCGCCGTCCTCGTGATGGCGTCCAGGACGCGGCGCAGCCCCGTGAGCCCACCGGACTCCCACTCCTCGTCGTCAGCGAGGGTCGCGAGGTCGAGGTCCTGGTGCCGCGGCTTCTTCGCCTCGCGCGCGCGCTCCTCCGCCGCGAGACGCTCCTCCTCCTCCCTCCTGCGCGTCTCCTCCTCCTCTTGCTGCACCGCGACACCGAATCAAAAGGCGAAAACAAGTGAGTGCCGGCGCGCGCCACACGCAGAACGACCCGTGCGCACCTCGCGTTTCCGCTTCCTTGCTGGCGTCTCGTTCGGGTCGACGACTGTGCGCCGCAGCCGCGCGGACTGTCGCCGCGGCGTCTCCGCTTCTTCTCTCTTGATCCTCGTCAGTCGCGTTTTTGGTTTCGTTTTGGGCGGGGGGATCGCCTTGGGCGATGCGGGGATGCCGAGCGCCTCGACAGCCTGCTTCACCTGGAGCTGCTCGAGCATCGCGCGGTTGCGCGCAATGTTGGCCTCGCGTTCGAGTTCACTGTCATAGGTACTCAGGGCTGTACGGATAGACCGGGCAGGAAACAGTGTGCGTACTATGGTGTCTTGGACATCTTGAGGCCAATGTATATGATGGTGGGCTAGTGGGAGCTTGCCGAGAGTCAAACCACGTCGCGTCACAGTTCCGTCACAGTCGTGTCTCGCTCGTGATGTCATGTTGTGGAATGCCACAAGATACGTCTTTGATAAAAATCTGTCGATACATGCGGTTAGATGGACTACAACGAGAACACTGGAACAACATAGCGATAGAGATTGTAAACAACAGATCAATGAAAGGAGAAACGTGTATGTAGCAAGAAGACAGGAAGCACCACGCATATAACACAAACACACCCGGGGACCGGTATACTGTGAAAAATAGACAATCGTTATCAACAAGCGGAAGAAATGACGGGATTGTGTAAGGTAATCAATACCGCAGATAAGATCGTTCAACACTGGTGAAACATAAATGAACAAAATGATCACACTCATAATCATGTCACTTCTAGCACGGCAGTCTCCAGCATACGGAATACCCCAGGCTCTTTGGCGTTTTCGGAATAACCCACGACTTCTCGCCAGTTGAACGCGTTGGCCTCCTTCTCGCCAGCCCCCGCGAAGATCCCTACGTCGTCCTCCGACAAGCCACGATAAATCAAGAAAAGGCGAGTAAAAATGCAAGGGTCCGCAGTGATGGACACGTCGATGGCGGCAGCAATCTTGGAGGGAGGTAGAAAACGGTACGCAATATT
>QLPN01005915.1:35758-81164 GCA_003314395.1 Albatrellus ellisii | reverse complement strand
TCTTCAATAGAAGACGACAATGTCTGTATCACTCGATTTGTATAAAAACCTCTGGTTATACCACCATGTTTCCATGGACATGCCTCCAACTCTTTCACTGGCAGTGGCATCCAATGGTCTTGGCTGCTTATTGATGTTGTATTCTGCAACTGCTAACTCCAGCTTTCTATACCACAATTTCATTGTCTTTGCCTTGTCTGTTAGTAGTGTTGCTGGATGTGCAGCATGTGGCCAAGGTTGGACCTCACCAGCCCCCCAACTCCACCACTGCCTCAGCCTCTACTCTTACCTAGCCAAGTTCTATCTGCCTGGCCCTCACCACCATTTGTCCATAAGGCTGCCATACTGGGCCAGCATGTTGGAAATACTGATGGTAACTGTTCAGCTTCACTACATTTATCTATACACGTCTTCCTTACATCCTTACTGACACACGTTCTACTTACTTACTACACCACTACCACGTTCTAGACTGCTCTAGACCCACTTACATCACTTAACCCACATCTGTGTAGCACGTACTACACCCCCACATACAACCCCGCATTAACGCGCCACCTGAACTCAGTTCAGCACACACTACTTATACTACACCCCCCACTTTCTGTAGCCCTACGGTATTATCATACAATGTCGTACCACGTCTCCCCACTCTGCGCCTTAGTGTGCACCACCCTCTACCACACCTTCACTGCTTGTTTCTCCCTTCTTCTGGTTGGCTCATACCTGTGCTCACACAGCACTCCTGGGACAGTGAAATCTTGACTTTCCAGTGGAGATGTGGTACTGGGCCTGCAGTTGCACAGAGTGATGGCAAGGACCAGCATTTATATGTGATGCAGACTTCTTCATGTCTTCATCAAATTTAAATGCCATCGTCTTGTGTCGCTCTGTGACCCTGTATGTACAGTACTTGACATTGTTCAAGTTGATTGATGTCAACTAGTTGATTGCTATGTTTATGACATCTGTATGCTAATATAAGCTTCCACAGCTCTACTCTTGTACCCCTTGACTTAGCTGAGTTCTAGCTGCCTGGTATTTACTACCATTTGTCTGTAAAGCTGCTGCTCTGGGCTAGTGCTCCTTGGACAGCAAATTTTTGACTTTGCAGTGGAGATGAGGTCAATGTAGTACCTGGCCTGCAGGTCCACAGAGCAATGTCATGCACCAGCATTCATATAGGATACAGACTTCTTCATGTCTTTATCCAATTTAAATGTGGGGTCATACATGAGCTCTGTAACCTGTAGTCCATGTACAGGATTCAATGTTGTTCAAGTTTGATTGATGTCAACTAGTTGCTAGCTTTGTTCATGATATCCATATTGCCAACATTACAGTGTACTGTTATTAGTAGCCCTCACCAGTGTCTCACCAAAGTTGTATGAATTACGGTTTTGGACCAAGTTCAGTTTCCACCATTTAATTCTTTTTCCATGCAATTCAAAAATGTCATGCATACACCTTGGTCTTTTTTTTTCAAAACGATAAGATGTCAGTATTATTTTTATACAAAAACAAAGAACACTGTCGTGCTACGATCGACACAGTGTTGCTGGAGCCACCGGATGTGTCCTGTCACACCCTTTATCATGATCAAGAATGTAGACCACCCGAAAATCCTTTGATTTCCCCCAAAGTTTCAGCTATCAGTGTAGAGATTGGCAATGTATCATAATTCTCAATAATTGAGCTGGTTACAGCAGCTGCACTATGGAGGCCACAAGGCCCAATCTGTTGGTTTTTTCATTACCTTATGATGCTGATCACACTGTTTACTTATTAAGTATACTTATCTCTATCTCATCTTACTGGTATTTCTTTTCTCTTTATGGTTTGAGTTCCTCTTCAACTCTATCTTGATGAGAACAGGCCATGTGCAAGAGCAGGATACAACAAGTTCCTTATTCTATTATGGTCATGTCACTATCTACTTATAGTAGTCATATAGTACACAGACCACATCTAATATGTGGTAAGGCATGTGTGTTTGTATGAGTATGTAGATGTGTGTGTGTATAGTATATGAATGAGAAAGGAATGAGGCATTAGTCAGACTTTCGAGACTCAACATATCTTACAGCTCTCTCTCTAGCTGTCTCTCTAGCCCTCTGGACTGTTGTCCTCTTGGCTCTTTTATCTCCACCTGGGCTCACAAGCCTATCTCTGCTCAATGATGTTCAACCTGCTGTTTGCCACTTTGCCCATGTTTCAATATGATCACCATCAATACTTGTTCATTCACATATAAACATGTGGTGAGGGCCATTTAAAGCAAGGCTGAATGACATCATTCTGCAAAGTGACCCAGCTCAGTCTTCTGGATGTAAATGTGCACAACTAGGGGCCTTCTCAATGGGTGGAATTGGCTTAACTGGTAGTACATGGTCAGCAATCCCAGAGGGCTCCCTGTATAATTGATGCACCAGCCGACAAGCCCTTGCCAGATGGCCAAGTTGCCAGTCGACCTTGCCCAGGGCACAGCTCCAACAACCCCAATGGCTTGGCACTCTTTTGTTGCCACACACCCACTCTCTGTCTTGCAGTGATGATGCCCAGGAGCACCATATGAAGAGGCTGATTGATCAGGTGTTGCTGCAGTTTGTCATCATGCTCTCTTTGACCCTCCTCCCTCCACAAGCCCTTCACTCTCCACTCTGTGTGAGCTGCTCTCCATGAGCCTTTGGCTCTTCATGTGCCTTTTACATTTCATGCAGATACCCCCAGCATCTGCACAAAGGCAATCTTTATCCCCAAACATTGCTCTGCACTAAGAGCAACCAGCAAGGGGTGTTTCCAGCAGGGTAGTGACATTACACAAACATGTACAATAAGTTATATACCAAATGATGAGGCTGTGAGTAAACAGACGGCCCGAGAATTAAATACATTGATCAACTGCTGCCCCAAAGCCCAGACAGGGGCATAAGTCTCAATTCCTGTGAGATAAGAAAGGGTCCTGCTTGGGCTGCTGGGTGAACATGGTACCATAAGAATAACACACAGGGGTGTGCAATGAAGCTGCTCATACCCCTTGCAGCTGATACATCTTCTGTACCTCTTCCACATGCATGTCCTCAATGCCACACCATGCCTTGGTGTCGACAGTGAGGAATGACGTCATGGTGAGCCACTCCATTGTGATCTGGAGGATCCAGAACACAGCCTTGTTCCCATCCAAGTTGGCATCCACAGGCAGGTGCTGTGTGTTGTGCAGGTGGTATGCAGGGATGATGATCTGCATCTGTGTGAGTGGATGTGTCCCAAGATGCAGGGGGGGAATACACACCAGGATTAGGGCAGTGAGGCCGAGCCAGAGCAATGTGTGTTGTGGTGCCACAGGCATGCATAGCAGCAGCATGCAGAAGATGATGTGCAGCACCAGCACTGCAAGCATGATGATTGAGGATGCAGTCCTGTGTGTGGCAGTCAGTACACACATCCCACACCCCAAATGGAGCCTCCCACAGACATACTGTTCCAACTTGACACTGCTCACCATGTTGGCATTGGTCTGTGTGGCCAAGAACTGGGTGCCAGTGATGATGCCCAGGATACTGCATGGGCAGGTGAGTGCAGGGCTCTGCATCACAGAAGCAGATGTGCAGACTCACATGGCAACGAGCATGGTGGCCTCCATGAGGTGGATGGTGAGGTCCTTGCAGGTGGTGTGCATGTTGGGGCTCTGCACATGCTTGGCATGGTACATGAGGAGCCAGATAAGGGTTGAGGCAAGGATGAGGAACCCAATGCCAAGCAGGATCTACTCTGCAACAATGAGGCCCTCATTGAGCTGTGTGGTGCCACACTGTATGTTGTGCCAGTTCACTGCAAGCATTGTGGTGCAGGCAAGCATGAAGATGAGCATGCACACAAAGGTGAGCACAAGCTGCATTGGGTGATGGTAGCATGCAAGGCAGTACATGCACAGCATTCTGTTGAGAGTGAAGAGCAGCAGGAAAATGATGGAGGGTGTGAGGTCCTGGGTGAGGGTTGGCTGGCTGCCAGTAAGGACATTGAGCTTGCTGGAGTTCAAGGTCAACATGGCTACAGTCATAAGCCTAGCCACATGCTATGAGATCCTGGAGTGTGTGGATGGGGAAAGGGATGTGGTGGGGTGGAGAGAATGGAAGGAGTGGGCCATGAGCCGACATTATTTAAAGAGATGTTGCCAAGGGGGGAGGTTGAGATGGGAAGTGAAGTGTGGACTGGGCAGCAGTGCACCATGACAGGGGCAAAGTGTGGACAATCGCATGTGTTGAGGCATGGGCACAAGATAGAGGATTGGTCATTTGGGACTTGGAGCAATGGACTGACCGATGCATGAGTGCCAAGAAGTGGGAAGTCCTGTGGCTTGATGCAGTGAAGCACCACTGATTATTGCTGCTGACCATGGCTACCAAACATGCCTGCACCATGTATTCTGCACTGACAGCAGGCACAGGGGTTAGAAGCATTCCACGAAAAGAGGAGTTCACTGCCTTTACTATGCACCAAACTCAACTCTGGAAAGACTATACACTATATGCAGGTGATGAAGCACACACGCTGGGACATGCCCATGTTAGCGAGTACAACACATCTGGGCTGTTCCTGTGTGCTGCCTTACATCTATGTACTGCACTCTCAAGAGTCTCAGGACAAATTGGATGTCACCATACTCATCAGCACAACTCAAGAGACACATGCTACCAGGAGCCATGATGAAACACTCCATGCCCTTGCACCTCCAGGCCATCATCCCACTGACTATCAAGTGTAAACTCCCCTTGCCACTCTATAACTAGTCTCCTAACCAGAAGACAGCTGTTCTGGTTGTCACACTCCACATCTTATGCCAGTACCTTGTCTTGCCCATCATCTTCATCTCTCAAAACTGGCCAGCTGTGTGATACCTGTATTGTCCCCAGCTCAAGTGCGGTATAGATGTAGTTAGAATATGATTGGGAATCAACATTCAACCACCATGTGTTGAACATTAGCAGGCACACACATTCCATCTGGCTTCACCTCACTACACTTCTATACATACTACTTACGCAATACAACTATATACATCTATCATTCTTCCTTACTCCTCAGACCACTTGCATTCCCAAGGAAATCACACCCCACACTTCACTCGATGATGCACATCCCTCCCTTTTACAGTAGTTGTTGTACTTCACTTATCCACTCTGCTCCAACTCTACTCCACCTCCACTATATAAGATGGACTCTCCTACACATATATCCTCAGATGTCTTACTTCCATGTCTGAGTGAGTATCATTCCCATCTTATCCTCACTATGCTTTCCTTACCCATGTCCCGCAGCTCTCTCTTTACTGTGTATGGCACATGCTGTGTCCATATACTCTCTACCACTGCAGACATGCTGTCTGATCTCTTTATGTTGCTAATGATCATAACAATTCTTCTTGCCTGCCCAAGCCTGCACACACACCATGAAACCAGGTCCACAGACAGCACATCACAGTGTGCAGATCGGTGCATTGGGCCACAAGCAAGTTATTGAAATTCAATTTGAACATGATGAACACCATCTTTGGGGCCATCTGCAGTCTCCCCACAGTGCTGCTAAGTAATGCAGGACTCAATTGTCCTTAACAAGACATGCATGGTGTCTATGGTCTAATTCTGTGTGGCACAGCTTTCTCAGCTGCCACTTCACAGTCCAAAACACAATTTCAGCACAGACATGGTGCCTATAACTGAAACAACATACTATAGTACATGTATGTGGCCAAATCCTGCCTTTTTTCTCAAAGATTTCAATTTTGAAGACAGCCCTTTAACATCCTTCATGCGGCTAGGATTGTCTATGTACTATCCCACCATCACATTGGCAGCTGGTTTCTAACATTTTTGTTTTTGTTTTTCAATATAGCCACAATTCATTCACTGCTTATGCTTATTGTTCTTTAATTCAATCACACAATGTTTTCTGTTAATTTTTTTTTGTTTCAGTATTGTCACAGTGCATTCATGACAGGGATTCAGATGTACAAAAATCATCTGTGGATGCACCTGCAGCATTGGTGCAGCATGGTAAACAATTTCTTACCTTTTGGTAATCATGCATAGTCTGATCATTTGACAGCATAAACTCGAATCAAGGTCATTGAATTAGGCATCTTTCCCAATCCTCAGGAAACACACCATGATACATATTTGGATGTATTTGAATCACTTGTGGAAGCATTTTCAGTGTTGGTGCAGTATGGTGTGTTATCTTTGTCATTTGATACTGCCAAATCTCACCACTCAGTAGATGAATATTGAAGCAGTATATTGGGGGTTGGGTGCTTGCTTCTCTTGAACCATTGTTTAGAGATGAACTGACCAAAGTGCAGATGTCATGCATAGATGCAGGTGCAGTACCATACTTTTCTTCAAAGTTGTGTATTGGTGGTTGAATTGAAATATCAATGGCTGTGTAGATGACTGTTGACACTGGATGTTAGAGACTCTAAGCAAGTGTGACATGGCATTCAGCTCATACTCTGCAGGCAACATG
This sequence comes from Albatrellus ellisii, assembly GCA_003314395.1. Classification (NCBI taxonomy): domain Eukaryota; kingdom Fungi; phylum Basidiomycota; class Agaricomycetes; order Russulales; family Albatrellaceae; genus Albatrellus; species Albatrellus ellisii. The sequence goes on along the minus strand of QLPN01005915.1, from coordinate 74,642 downwards.
TTGTGATCCCATTTCGAAGTTTACAGTGTTTTTTTCTTGTCTGGGAGCCAATGCATTATTGTGCACTGATGCAAGTGTCCAGGCCCCAGTTTTGAATTAAATATTGTTGTGTTCTTCTATTCTGGGCCCAGTTATACTTGCCTAGTCTTCCATTCCACCAATGCTGACATCTTATCTACCTCCATCAACTGTTGAAGATCTCAATCTAGGAAGCAGTTGATGCCTCCCAGACTGGTCACATGAGGGAAACCACTCCCTCATCTTGCCCATGTCCTTGCATGCACCCTCTTTCTCATTTTATGTGCCCTCCATGCACCATCTCTCACCTGCATTGTTGCTCTTCTCATTTCCACTTCCTCTGTCTCCTTTCCCTCTTCACATGCTGTCATATTGCAGCATCCCCTTTGCCTTGTTCTGCTCCTCATGTGCACCTTCACTGTCTGTCATGTGCTTCACTCTCTGTTTGTCTTGCTGGGTACAATAGTGTCGCAGATCACTCCAGAAGAAGGAAGATAAGAATACTATGGTGCTATGCATCCCTTTTAAAAATTGAATGCCAAGCCATCATTCGTGACACAATCTAATGTGGCTGCTTCTCCATTCTCCACATAGCCCACCAGCTACTACAAGCTACTGTGCAGCAGAACAGCACATGTGCTTGCAACTGTGCCCACCCTGGTCAACTGTGTGATTGTGGTGCATGTGGCAGAGTATCTGTGACCCATGGAGAGCGACATGCAGATTGTTGACACACACATACCTCAGAGTGCTACTCAGGTGGTGTGGTTGCAGGCATGTCAAAGGCAACAGGGAAATGCTGTCCCCTCACCAGCATGTTTCATGTTGGACAAGACAAGGAAAGCAAGAATGCCCTGGCTGGCTTTGTGGGCTAGTATGTTGGTCCAAGAACACATTGGAGAGTTGCTGGAGATATGATTGTGCATGTTGGTCTCGACATGGTATTCCACCACTATGGGTGTATATATCTCATGTGTATCTGTATTGAAGGTAAATCAAACTCTGGGTATATTGTAAGGAACATTTCATGAACTACCTTACATGCTGGCACACCATGCAAAAGTCATTATCAACTTGCTCTGCTGCAGTGGGGCCAGCATTGGCAAAGGTGTGTAGTGAGTGGTCACAGCCTCTGTCAGGATTCAATTTTCTTTTCTTTTTGTTCTGACATTCTCGAAGCACTATTATAGGATCATACCCAATTACAACAGTCTTATGCCATACTGTACAACCATATGGGCATAACACCATAACAATGGCTTGTATTATATTGTATGTTCCCCTTTGTGTTACCTTGTGCTTTCCTACTTAAGAGCTTTGCTTTCCTACAACAGAGGTCATTCTCAACCTCTTGTATTCTCTTGTATATCCTGCATGGCTAGCTGGTTGTCTTGAATTGCATCTTCATCTTGTTGTGTCCTCTTCAGACTTCTCTCAGTCTTGACCATAGGTGTTTGGCCACTTGTTGTGGGCTGAATCCTAACAGCCTCACAGGTCCACTTTAACTTAGCATCAATTGATCCTGTGCTTTGCATTTGTGATTATGTCCTCACTCCTGCACATGCTGAGTGACCCAAACAGGCTGATCTGCTGCAGCAACATCATGCACAAGAGCACCAATGAAAGCATGTCTGGTCATGGGCACCAAGACAGAGTGTATGTGCGATGAGGAGAAAGCAGCTACTACACTGCAGGGATTGCCATGGCTGCAGCCCAGCTCCTGCTGCACTCAGTTGAGGTGGTGGGTCACCTTGAGAATCAGCAAGTGCTGAATGAGAAACAAGATGGCCATCCAGCATGCTCCATGGCAAGCTCTGGGCTTTGAGCATCTCTGAAGTGGATGATAGTGACTGCCAACATAGGTCGATCACCTCCTGTGCAAAATGGTGGGCTATGGCATGTTCCATGAGCAAGTGAGTGACTGGCTGTCTATGACATCTCCTGGACTACTTGAGCAATGCCGTGGACCTATGAAAACATCCAGACCATATTTGAGAGTGTCAGATACCACATATCCTGGTTCAAAAGCTGAAACAGCTGGCTGATGGATGCTCTCTTTCTCCCTCATCTCGAGCCCGATGGTGGGCTTGCCAGCAACTACACAGGTGACCAGGAAAGTGGCTGGATGTGACAAGGGAATCATGCTAACCAATGAGCTTGTCTAGGTATGCACAATCCTCAGCCTTGGGAACATAATTATGAATCTCAGACTGGATGACTGCTTACACCTTGAAGAACAGCCCCACCTGTGCATGCCACAGCACCACCTGCAGGAGTTGGCTGATGTGCAGCCTGCACAAGCAGTGCTGACAGAGAGATTGTGAGTGTCCCTGAGGTTGACTTCTGCCACCTGACCAGAGCTCACCAGTAAGAGAGGGTAGGTTGAGCACCACCAGCACCTGCAGGATGGTGTATTCATCACATAATGCAGACAGTTGCGGCTCATGCAAGATGCACAGGGGAAGATTATTGTAGAGATGATCACACAGATTGGGCTGTGGCCTTCTGGAACTTGAAAAGTCTATCCTGTCACACCAAGACCAGCACATCGACAATGGTAAGCCCAAAGCACAGGAGAGACAGAGACATGTATGTGCACCTCTAACAGCCTTTGACACACTTCTTCCCACCCTCTTCGACACTCCACCCATCCAGCAACCCTGTCACCTCCCTGTCAATCTCCTGTATTGGCATGATGAGGTTATCATGTAGCTGAAGGTGCTCTGTGACACTGAGAAAATGAAAGTGCCCCTCCTGACCATGCACAGTAGCACAATTGATGAGCATGAACCAGTTGTAGAACTCCTGCCAAGTCTGTACAGGCTGGGAGAGTAATAGTGCATAATGGATGTGAGATGCAGACAGTGTCAATGATAGACTGGTCATTGAAGAGGTATTGATAGATGGGAAGATTGGCCTGTCTCATCCAGTGCAGACTGGGGCAGAATATAGTTAGTCTTGTGCACTTGCACAAGATATACACCATGTGCCTTGAATGGCAGAAAAGGTGATGCTCTTTGTCTTGATGTCGCCTAGAGGTGCCTATCCTCCACTGTGAGAGCAGGCCTTGGGTGTGAGAGTGAAGAATGGCTGTGCCAGGCAGGTGTGTGAACTGCCATGATGACAACAGCAGCAGCTACAAAATAAAGCAGGGAGTGGACTGTCAAGCTGCAAGAGGAGGCACCCTCTGGCTGTTACGAGGCACTTGCTTTGGCACCTCGTAACGCGTTTCTTCTTTTTCTTTTTTCTTTTTTCTTTTTTTTACTTACAAGTAAAGTGTAGTATTATTACTACAAGTGTGAGCTTAGCTCCACTTTACTTAGTAAGGACTCTCCTTTCTTCTCTCTTTTATAGTATTTAAGTATTCACATACTTAAGTGTGAGCATAGCTCCAGATACTATATCAGACTTATCTTTTCTCTTTTATATCTCTTTTTATTTATTATAACATTTACTTGCTAAGGACTATTACTATACAATTAGCAAGGACTCCCTTTTCTCGCTCTTATTTACCTTTGTGTACACCTTGTTCATTTCACACTTGTGGCTGAGCCACTAACATCACATGGACGCGCACCTACTGCGCATTACTGCACCTTATCGTTTACTTACTGCACATTACTGCGTAACTTTACTATAGTTAGATCTCCAGCTTTGTATAAATAGTTGACAAACTGGCGGTCTTAAACCCCAGTCTTGTCAACTTCACAATCTAGGGAATTCTCCTTATAACTGCGCTTGACTTAAGCTTGCTATAACTCCACTCTCTGAGAACTAAGTCTAAGAACTCTAAAAAGCAATCACTAAGACTTCTTACGCTAAGTCAATCTGGATCCCCATATTGTTATTGGTGGAATCATCCTCATAACCATATCGTTAATCCCACTCTTCATCGTCATCCGGAACCTCTATTATGCTCATCAAGCCAATATCCAAACCTTGGTTACCAGGAGTAACATTCTAGACCTTCCCTAAGACTGTCCAATAGGCTGCTCTTAGCACTGGCCTGACGCCAACATAATCCTGTCCATACTGATGGAAGCTGGGGCATTCCCACAGGAGACCTTCTTACAGCATCCATTGCCTGGTGAGGAATAGCAATGACATAGTGCAGACAACCGTTGCCTAACAGCAAGTGTCTTTTGCACATTCGTACTAACCTCAATACCCCCAACCAAGAGCACATCTACTCCAACACCACTCATGGTGGATTTTCTGATGATCCTAGCACTGTCCTCCTGAGAAAATGCAAGGATCTTGCACTTCGTAGCAATGCTGCCATCCACCTCACCTTATCTGCATGCCATGTTGTTGCTGACTAGCTCTATGCTGCCTTTGCATCCCATGGCTTACATTCACACACTGCAACAATAACGTCAGAGCCACTTACACAGCTATTCACCTTGTTCTGTCACAACTCTTCGCCTCTGATAACCGCGTTCACACATGTAATCAGGTCATGGATTGTATGTGTTGTGTGGGCACAAGACTCTGCCAGTGGTTCAAGATGACCCTGTGATAATGTATCAGGACCAGTTAGAGAAGTCTCCAAACACTGTCCTTGGCATTCCCCATTTTTCATGATATTTGGCATATACTACCTTGTATGTAACACAACATTTTTGTGGAGTATGAAGGGATGATAGACAGGATTGAGAGTGCTACTTGTAAAATCATCAAATCTGTGAACAACAGTGTACGCATACACATATTGGGCATACACTGAACACTATGATGATGGTAGAGACTCTGCTCAATGCATGGACTGACGAGCACAGACTTAAAAAGTTGAAATGACTCAGTCACAGTGAGTGCAATCCCAATTGGTAATCTGGTGGTCCTGTATCAATCCTGCTTTGAAGGTGGCTTTGAGAAGACTGTGCTTATGGGTGCTATGGCTGGTCTCTGGTGCAGTCTTGAGGCACTCTCCCAAGCCCTGTATCACATCAAGCCACCATGCTCTGGGACATTATGCAAACGCCATCACAGCTGTCATCTGGCTTTAGCTCACTTGCCTTTGCCTGCCATCTGGGATGTTGAAGCCAATACCTGAGCACCCCTTCCAACTTGCTGTTATCCCTTCTGTTGAACTGTGCCAATGCTACAAGTGCTTTCATGGGTGACTGCTGTACACCCAAATCTGTATCATGAAGCAAACTTTGTAGATTGGCAATGATGTCCAATTCCATGATCTTGGTTTGACATTCCACTGTCAAATGGTCAGACTTTGCACAATTACCAAAAACACAACAAATTGCTTACCATACTGTGCCAATGCTGTGAGTGCATTCACAGATGATAGCTGTACATACCAATCTGCATCACAACACAATTTTTGTAAATCTGCAATGATGCCTAATTCCATGATCTTGGTTCAACATTCCACTGTTGAATGATCAGACTATGCATGATTACCAAAAGGTAAGAAATTGCTTACCATGCTGTGCCAATGCTGCAAGTGCATTCATGGATGATTTCTGTACATCTCAATCCCTGTCATGAAGTGACTTCTGAAGCATGGATGCCACAGCAGGACACAACCAGGACATGTGTGCAGTTGCCAGAGAGTGTGAGTGAGGAAAAGCAAGAGTGTGTGAGTGAGCACTTGGTTTGAGCATGACAATAGTGAGGGCAGAAGGTGAGGACCTAGTTATATAGCAGGAGTGGTCTTCATGTTTGTGCTTGTATCATTTGAGATATGTCACATAAGCGAATAATCCATCCACCATACCAATCAGTGACTGTCTGCAAAAAGAAGCCAATCCTAGATACAGTTTCACTTTCCACACCAACAACTTTGCATGCTGGCCCAGCAGTGTGGCCCTTGCCAGTGCTGGTCCTACTGTAATTGTTGCAATGTGGTGATGAGCATCATGCACATGTAAAGCTGGAAATGACCATTGGTGACATCAGGTGAACATAGTGGTAAAAACACACAGCACATGACAATCAGCCATAGCCACATCAATTGCACATTTGTTTAAGCATTGGACTATAGGACTGGGGTTGGCTGATGAGGAGCAGGATTGATGAGCTGTACAGGCTGAGATGCAGTCCACAGAGTCACAAGTTGTGAAGTCAGCAATTGGTGCAATTGACACATTTCCTATTTTGCTCATCTGTATAGCACCCAGACTCCATTTCACTTTATGATCAACCCTGCACTGTAAATTTTCTGTTGTGTTTTGTTGTGCTCCAGCCTTGGAGCTAGACTTGTATTTAGATAGTGCATCATCTGTCAGAAAAGACCAGATCCCCCCTGCTCATGATTTGACTTCTCCTCTCCATCCAAGCTGCAAGTGAAAAAGCACACCCTAATCTTCCCTCTGCATTTCCCATCAACAAAGAAATAGCACATTCTTTGTAGGTCATGTCTATTTTGCATTGCCTTCTTCTTTGCATTGCATCCAGTTGCATTCTCCATTGTGTTGCATTTTTCCTTATCTCACCATATCACCCATTTCTTATGAGAATTGCATTCCCTTTTGTCACCCTAGTCATGTCGTGCTATTGCCCTTAACTACTAAAACTCCTTTTACCTTGGTGTCTAGAGAATCTTATGACTCACACCCTCCAGCATTGTTGTGGTTGTGGTCATTTTCTCCCTTCAGCCTGGCACACCACATATCAGCAGATCATTGGTATTATCTGGTATCATTCTCATATATCATAACTATATTAGACCACTATGAATCTACAGTGCATGCACTATGCATGCAGTCCACTGGTCCTGTAGTTTCTTCAGCAAACCCTTTTCAGGTGAAGTTAATACTTCATGGTGAAGGAAATACATCTGAGATACTCTAGTAGCCTGAGGTACACCAGAGGGGAACATGGCAGGGTGTGGTGGTGGCTACAGCAACCACAGTTGAGGCCAACTTAAAGAGAGGCGAGTGCTGGTGGTGGTCAATGTACACACAGAACACATGTAGGGTAGTGGCCATGATCTCTGTAACATATTCATCACAAGCCAGCTCTGTGGTCCTGCTGTTGCACCTATTGTGGCCAAGATGGGCTTGCCCAAACTGTTGCAAATGTAAAGTCACCCCATATGGGCGACATGCTTTGTGTTGCAGTTAACTGTCACTTTGCATGTCAAAATTGTGGCAGCCAGAGGGGAATCTGGAGTGTTATCATCTACCTACTAAGAAGTTGGACATCCCATACAATTATAACCTATCACGCTATTCAGGTAAAGGGATGAAAAAAAATTGTGAGTGTGTTTGTGCTTAGCCTATTTGTGAGGACCTGACATAGCAGGATCAAGAATGGCAGGTGCTGATGTGTGGTGACAAACCAATGGCAATGATTATGATTCAGGAGCTTGAAGGCCAGAGGAAATGTCTCTACAACACCTCTGTGCTACCCTTCAATAGGCTGTGTGAGGCCGACATTTGCCAGCAAGGTCACACAATGTAAAAGAAGGAAGATGGGCTAACAAGAGGGATGAGATCACACTTATGCAAACGGATATCCCAGATGTATTCAGCTGAAGAGTAATTACGATACAGCTGAAGTATATATACTAAAGAGAACCTGTGCATGGACCATGTGCATACTTTAGGGTAGGTGTATCATAAAGGAATGTGCAGCATTCCTGTGAATGATCAATAAGCAACTTGCACAGCTTCAGTAAGGATGCGCAGCATCTGTGGGAAGCTCTGTAAGCAACTGTGGGAATATGTGTCATATATGTATAGTAATCAGGCCGATGACGAATGGGAAATGAGTCATGCATAATCATGATAAGATCTACATGATCTGATAAGCTATCTTATGTAGATCTTGAGCGATAGTGATGAAAGAAATTGTAAAATAAAAATAAAAATGAATGCGTCCTGACAGGCCAATATAATACCTCAGCCCAACCGACCACAGCTGTCAAGAGTATACACAACCTTTCACATTTCAAACTATAGTGTCCCATCAGGAGTGGCACTGCATGTATAAGGGGGCAGTGCAGGTGAGGACTTGGTCAATGGTGTGGGAAGGGAATGGGCACAAATATTATTGTGACTGTACTCCCACATACATGTGACAGCACTGTATATCTTTTGATGTGTGCCTTACATGCAGGTTTCTTCTGGCCACAGTCAGCATCAAGGACAGCATGGTGAATAAGTGTGGCATGTGTGTGTCAGGACGGACTTATTTTTCTTTTCATTTTACAATTTCTTGTGCATCTTATTTACATATGCCTGCCCTACAGTGACAGCACATGGTCTGTGTGCTGTTCCCTGTAGTATATAAGGACTCTCATGTAGTAGATAGCTCTTTAGCTTTATACATCTGAGATATCCGCTATATGGCGTGACCCTTCTCTAAGGTGTATTGTCTCCTCCCTCATCAATCCCCCTTCCATCTTCAGTTGTGACCTCACTGTCTAGTGTGCGCCTCACAGTGTGCAAGTGATGGTGGGCATGGAAGAGTGCATGCAGTGAGAAGTAGCTGAGAGGGTCCAAGATGCACATCAGTGCAGGTGACCACAGTGGCACCAGTGGCAGGTGGAACCAAGCATACTCTGCCTTCTCACTATTCTAGCAGGCTGTCAGGATGCATTTATTTTTCTCTTAATTTTACAATTTCTCTTACCCTTATTGCTCAAGATCTACAAGAGATATCTTATCAGATCATTGATAGATCTTATTGTGATTATATATGACTCATTCATCATTTGTCATTGGTCTGCTTACTATACTGATATGACACATATTCTCACAGTCACTTACAGAGCTTCCCACAGATGCTGTGCATCCTTACTGATGCTGTGCAAGTTGCTTATTGATCATTCATAGGAATGCTGTGCATTCCTTTATGATACACTTGCCATATAGTACATACATGGTCTGTGTGCAGACTTCCTTTAGTATATATACTTCAGCTGTATTGTAGTTACTCCTCAGCTGAATACATCTGGGATATCCATTTGTTAAGCATGATCTCATCCCTCTTGTTAGCCCTTTTTCCCTTCTTTTACATTGTGTGACCTTGCTGGCAAACGTTGGCCTCACAATTGTATTCAGCTCTCTCCCCTCGCAACCTCACACACACTTCACCTCTCCCACCATCATTCCCCTCCCTCCTCACTGAAGAGAGTGTTGTACTGTTATAGTTCTCCACTTCTTTGTAGTTCAGCTGTAGTGCTGGGCCTTACATTGCCTCAGCGAACAGTGCTAGGGTGTCTACCAATTAGTGGGGCATCGAAGATCTCTCTGACAACCATTTGGACCAGAGATACTATAACTTTTTACTATAACAAGAACTCTTTCGTAGTACAAGTAGTATATATATACTAGTATCTACAACCACCTTCCACTCTGTGTTTAAATGGCTTGTACCCTTGAAAAAGGTACAAAGAGTTTTCACTTTGCACAGTTGTATTTTCATCATTCTGAGAATACTTCGCTCGGAAAAGAGGACTAGGTCAGGCAAATCATATGCCAGACTTACCTCTTCCCTACCTCCACCCACTTGACCTCATACATCCCAAGCCCTCATTCACTTTTATGGCAACACATTCAAGTACCACTGCCAACAAGCCATTTGGTTTTTCAAGCTTCACAATCAATATTACATTGCTCATCCTGAAGAATTCCCATGGCATTTCTTTCCACACTACTGGGAAAGAACCAGCCCATATTATAATTCACTCCCCCAGCAATTCATCTTCAGAGGAGAAGTCATCAGATGAGTGGTCCATCAAATTGGCAAGCAAGAGAACCAGCCCCATTCATACCAGAATCATCAGAAGAAAGGATGGACAACATGGACTGAATAACACCAATGGTGACTTGGATAGTGGACTTGGAGGATACACTGGAGATAATGAGGCACAAGATAGAACAGTCAAAAATAGGCCAACAACAAAAAACACACAGCTTGGAAATGGGGAACACATTGGTTGAGATTACCAAATCCTTGGCCAAAATAACATCGATGCTATCTGCCCCCCAAATCCAAATGCAACCTTTGACAAATATCTCTGGCCTCACTGCCACCCCCATGGGCCATGTGTTTGCCCAACACTGGGTAAAAGTTTCATCACCTACTCCATACTCGGGGAAGTATGACAAGCTTGGTGTGACAAGCTTGATTCCTTCATACAAGAATTATTTCTTGTATTTGCAGCAAACAAGATGTGGATGGACAGCAACAGAATCACATATGCCCTGTCTTATATGATAGGAGGAAGCACTGAAGCTTGGAGAAACATAGTAGTCACAAAACAACAACTACATGAAGTCCATCCTAATAACCCACTCTATCCAGAACCATTTATCAACTGGGTGGACTTTGATATGAAACTTCAAGCGCAATTTGGAGATCCAGATGACGCTCAAACCATGCAACAACAATTACACAAAATACATCAGGGAGGAAAGACAGCAGAAGAATTCACTACAGAATTCCTCTTAATAGCAGCGAAGATGAAGTATGATGAAGAAGCACTTATTGACTGCTACAAAAGAGGACTAAACATAGATCTTCTTCAAAGAATTTACAACATCAATCCTCCCCCAAGCATGTATCTAGCATGGCAACAGATGGCACAGAGTACAGATCAACACATGCGCAAGTTCAAGCAGTTGGTTGCAGAAAGGGGATCCTCAAGCTGGGGACCCAGATATAACCAAAACGCTAATACTCAAGCAAATGTCACTAATCCTTCTACACCATCTCATAAACCCAGCAATGATATGGTACCCATGGATGTAGATCATGCACAGAGGAGACAAAAAATCATCTGCTTCAACTGCCGAGAAAAGGGGTGTATATCATGAGACTGCCCTCAAAAGAAGAAGGAAAAATTATGCACTATCCACAAGCAAATTAGGGGCATGACTATGGAAGAATTTGCACAGATGTTGAATGATGAAGCAATAAAGAAAATTGCTAAGGAGGCGGGTTTTGGAAAGGACAAGTAGTAGATGTCACTACTTTGTCCAATTGTTTCTCAGTTCTTACTCCAGATGATGGCACTGTTGACCACACCAATGTATGTGATCCAGTTGAAATATTGAATCACATTGCATCAGAAAAAGAGACTGAGAAGAAGACATCAGAGAGTATGCCCTCTCTAGGAAAAGAAAAGCATGTTATCATGGGAACTTGAACAGAATTACCCATGATAGAATTGGAAGTCAAAAAACCAGACAGTGGGCAAGTAATAATGATCCAAGCATTAGTCGATTTGGGAGCAACAACATGTTACATAGATGAAGAATTTGTCAAAAACAACCATCTAGTCACAAAGAAACTCCCAATTGCCATTCCAGTCTATAACGTCAATGGAACCAAGAACAAAAGAGGTTCTATCAAAGAAACGGTGGATCTAATAGTCAGAATCCAAAATCACACAGAAAGAACAACATTCTGCATTACAGGATTAGGAAAAGTCAACCTTATCCTAGGAGAAACATGGCTAAAGATTCACAATCTGGAAATAGATTGGGAAACTGGCAAGGTGAAATTTACAAGATGCCCATGATGATGCCACGTCAGAGTAGTAGCAGAACAAAAGGAACACAAACAGAAGAAGAAAGAAGTTCCTGAATTGAAAGAAGTTGACGATGAAGATGAAGACACAATAGGAAAAGAAGACAAAGTACTATGCATCATGATTGGAGATCCTGAACTAGAAGTGTCTATATCAAACATATCTCAGGATCTCGCAATTGAAGCAGAAAAACAAAAGATAAAGAAATCTTTTGAAGATATAGTACCCAAAGCATATCATGGCTTCAAATCAGTATTTGCAAAAGAATCCTTCAATGAATTACCTCCCAAAAGAACCTGGGATCATGCAATCAAATTGAAACCAAACGCAAAAATGCATATGGGGAAGATCTACAATCATTCATTCGCAGAACAAAAGGAGTTAGAGAAGAAAACTTGAAATCAGGACAAATCAGACCATCCAAATCACCAATGGCTTCTCCCTTCTTTTTCATCAAAAAGGAATCTGGAGAATTACACCCGATTCAAGATTATCAACACCTCAACAAGATTATGATCAAAAATTTCTATCCATTACCTCTCATTTCAGAATTGATCGATAAACTCAAAGGGGCAAAATACTTCACAAAACTCGATATCAGATGGGGCTATAACAATGTCTGAATCAAAGAAGGAGACGAATGGAAGGCTGCCTTCATCACAAATCAAGGATTGTATGAGCCCCTTGTGATGTTCTTTGGACTTACCAATAGTCCTGCCACTTTTCAAACCATGATGAATCATCTCTTCAGAGAGTTGATAGCAAAAGGGAAAGTGGTGGTCTATATGGACAATATCCTAATCCTCATGGCAATGATTGAAGAACATAGGATTATAGTAGAGGAAGTGTTGAAGATATTGCACAATCACAAGTTATATCTGAAACCTGAGAAATGTGACTTCAAGAAAATGGAAATTGACTACCTTGGACTTAAAATATCTTTCAACAAGATCATGATGGATCCAATCAAAGTCCAGGGTATCACAGAATGGCCCATACCAACCTCTGTTACAGAAGTCTGCTCATTTTTGGGTTTCACAAATTTCTATCATTGCTTTATCAGAGGATTCTCCGATATAGCCAAACCCCTCAATTCTCTTCTACAAAAGATACAAAATGGCACTGGGATCAGGAACAACAAGAATCATTTGAAAGCCTTAAAACAGCATTATGCTCCAAACCTGTTTTAGTCTTTCCTGAACCCAACCAACCTTACCTTGTAGAAGCAGACAGTTCGGGTTATGCCACTGGAGCAGTATTATTGCAGATGAGGGATGATGAAAAGTGGCATCCTGTCACGTATATCAGCAAGGGTTTATCACCTGCAGAGAGAAATTATGACATCTATGACAAGGAGATGTTAGCTGTTATACGCACATTGGAGCAATGGAGACACTATCTGGAAGGCACAGATAGTCCAGTTCAGATCCTTACAGATCACATAAATCTAGCGTACTTTATGAGTGCCCAGAAATTGAACCATCACCAGGCTTGATGGTCTCTATTTCTTTCTAGATTCAACATTCACCTTTCCCACAGACCAGGAAAGAGTTCAGCCAAACCAGATCTCCTCTCGAGACAAGCAGATCATAAAGAGGGGGTGGAACATGATAATGAGAATGTCATACTGCTTAAACCAGAATTTTTCACAAAAACAAACCACATACAAGCAGTATTAACGAACAACATTCCACTTCTTCAAAAGATCACAGATGAACAGGAGAAAGATGGAGATGTCAAGATATGGGTAGAATTGTCAGCAGACGAATGCAAAATAGCTACCATAGCAGGATGGGGACAGAACAAAAAAGAATTACTCATGTATAAAGACGAAATCCTTGTTCCCAACAGTTGTAGAGCAGAAGTTGTCAAACATTGCCACAACACCCCAATTGCAGGACATCCAGGACAATGGAGAACACTGGAACTAGTGTCAAGAATGTTCTGGTGGAAGGGAATGGCAGCGTATGTTGGGAAATATGTCAAAAGTTGTGATGTTTGTCAAAGAACTAAAATGATCACAAAGAAACCACAAGGTGAATTGCCAAATGAAATTCCATCAAATCCTTGGCAGATCATATCTATGGATCTCATCACACAATTACCTGAAAGTCAAGGATATGATTCAATACTCATGGTTGTAGATCGGTTTTCCAAAATGATACACATCATGGCAACAACATCCGACATAACTGCAGAAGGCATAGCAAGGATGTTCAGAGACAACATTTGGAAGCATCATGGACTCCCTGAAAAGATCATATCAGATTGAGGACCACAATTTGCCTCCAAGATGATGAAGGAGTTGAATTGATTATTAGGCATTAAAACAGCCCTATCAACAGCCTATCATCCCCAAACAGATGGTCAAACAGAACGAATTAATCAAGAGATAGAACAATATCTCAGAATATTCATTGATCATAGACAATCAGATTGGATGAATTGGCTACCCATGGCAGAATTTTGCTATAACAATAGGGTCAATGCCTCAACCAAATACTCCCCATTCATGATCAACTCTGGACAAAACCCTCATATGGGATTTGAACTGAACAAGACATCCACTATTGAATTGGTAGAAAATTTTGTTGATGGAATGAAAAGGACAAGAGATGATGCAGAATCAGCACTGAGAAAAGCGGCTGATGATATGAAGAAATATTATGATGTTCACAGAGGAACAACACCCATCTATACCATTGGAGATAAAGTTTGGTTAGATGCAATGAATATTCAAACAGGAAGACCAACAAGGAAATTGGATTACAAATGACTTGGACCATATCCAATTGAACAAGTCATGTCAAACAACGCATACAAATTGACATTACCCAAATCGATGAAAATCCACCCAGTCTTCCATGTTGCAAAATTACTACCTTATACTTCAAATGAAATTCCTGAACAAATCGTCAAAATACCACCTTCTCCAATCATCAAAGATGGTATTGAACAATATGAAGTTGAAACAATTTTGAATAGTCAAAAGAATAGAGGGAAAGTCCAGTATCTCATTAAATGGAAAAACTCCCCAGAAGACGAAAATTCCTGGGAACCAGCTACAAATATTCTCAAAGACGTACCCAAGCTGGTTAAAGAATTCCATATGAAATATCCTCTTGCCATATGCACTATTTACAAATGTTCAATACCTGTCAAACAACTATCAAATTCGGCAAAATTACCCACATGAGGATTGGAGCATGCTGCTGGATTGGATCTCTACAGTGCTGAAACAATCACTATTCCTTCACATGGTCAAAAATTGGTTGACACCCAAATCGCCTTAGCTATACCAGATCATTGTTATGGCCATATTGCACCTCACAGTGGTTTGGCTGTTAAGAATTCTATTCATATTGGTGCAGGTGTCATCGATTCAGACTATAGGGGAATTCTGAAAATACTCATTGTCAATCTTGGCACTGAAGACTTCCTAATCAATCCTGGCAATCATATTGCCCAATTAATCCTTGAACATATATCTATCACTGATGTTCATGAAGTTGAATCATTGGATGATACCACTCATGGAGAGAAATGTTTTGGATCCACAGGAATATCATATGCTTGTTGAGTCATCTCATCCTAAAAGAGGGGGTATTTGTCAGGATGCATTTATTTTTCTCTTAATTTTACAATTTCTTTTACCCTTATTGCTCAAGATCTACAAGAGATATCTTATCAGATCATTGATAGATCTTATCGTGATTATATATGACTCATTCATCATTCGTCATCGGTCCGCTTACTATACTGATATGACACATATTCTCACAGTCGCTTACAGAGCTTCCCACAGATGCTGCACATCCTTACTGATGCTGCGCATCATTACTGATGCTGTGCAAGTTGCTTATTGATCATTCACAGGAATGCTGCACATTCCTTTATGATACACCTGCCCTAGAGTACATACATGGTCTGTGTGCAGACTTCCTTTAGTATATATACTTCAGCTGTATTGTAGTTACTCCTCAGCTGAATACATCTGGGATATCCATTTATTAAGTGTGATCTCATCCCTCTTGTGAGCCCTTTTTCCCTTCTTTTATATTGTGTGACCTTGCTGGCAAATGTCAGCCTCACACAGGCCACTGTGGTGAGGGTGGGTGTGAGAGGCCATGCTGGAAAAGTCCCAGTTGAGCACAGCGAGACATGGAACTTTTGTGAAGGCTAACTAAGCTGACACATGAGTGTGGAGCAGACTGTTGCAACATGACAAGCATCAGTCTTGTCACTCCAGACAGGTGGCAAGATCTTCTCACACTCCTTGACCCCAACTCATTACATGCTAAGATTGCAATAACTTTTCAAACCTTGTTCTCTCTTCAATGACTGTGAGGCACATCCTAAGGCAGTGAGTGTTGAAATCTCGCACCCACATGCACGTACATTTTGTTTGGCACACCTACATCACCTACACACATACCACTTACATAGTGCATACATACATCCACTCACACTCCACCCTACACTCCAGGATGACATGTGTCCCTCCCACTTAGGTAGTCGTTGTTCTCTACTTACCATCTCCGCTCCAACCCTACCTACCCAACACTACATAAGATGGACTCTACTATACACACTCCTCAGACGTCTTTCACATTGTCTGAGTGAGTACCCTCTTCCTTACGTCTTATACTCCTTCTTACCTCACCTGCAGCATCTCTCTCTACTGTGTCATAGTGCCTACTGCACCCATGACTACTATCTTTGCTGCAGACCTGTTATCTGCTACTTCAATGCTGCTCAATATCATCACCGCTACAATGTTTCTTCTTGCCTGCCCAAGCCTGCACTCACAGTGAGGTCACAAGTGTAAGAGAGAGGGGATTGATGAGGGACAAGACAATACAACTAAGATGAGTCACACTGTATAGTGGATATCTCAGATGTATAAAGCTAAAGAACTATCTACTACAAGGATGCCCTATATATACTAAGTGAGTTGGTGCACAGACCATGTGCTGTCACTATAGGGCAGGCATATGTAACTAAGATGTGCAGCATCTGTGAGAAGTATCAGTAAGCAATGCACAACATTGCATAGCATCAATAAATGACTGTGGGAAATGTAGTGATAGTTGTATAGTGATTGGTCCAATGACTAAATGAAGATGTGTCATAGATAATTGTGATAAGATCTACCAATGATCTGATAAGATATCTCTAGTAGATCTTATGTGATAAGAGTAAAAGAAATTGTAAAATGAAAAGAAAAATAAGTACATCCTGACAATGACTAGCTCTACTGTTCCACCTTCTGGTCACAGTACTCAGGGTATTCAACCTCCCGATGGGGTTACACCTGGCTCTGCATTACAAGTGCATATAGCCATGGCAGGCCCCCATGTTGTATCTCTTGAGATGCATAAAACCACTTTGGGTATGCATATAGTCAGACCTTCCACTCCCTTCCCTTCTGCAATATCTCCTGGTGATGGCAATCTCTCACCTGCCAATTTGCCAGAGCTCTTGGGTCTTCTTTGTGTCCCACAGATGCTGACTGCTGGTACCTCTGAGCTGGCTGTACATCAACTGCAATGCAACATCTGAGCCACTCAGTGACTTCTGGCCATCTTACCAACTGATCAACAAGCCTCCATGCAGTTCTTGATTGACTCCTTGGCTTGTCAGGAATGTGCTGCACCATCTATCCTGCTTGCTGCTACTGGTCCCACCCTAGGACACCTCAAGTTGTCTGTGTCTGATGGGTCTAGTGCATTGTCATCCACTTCTGACATTATCTTTTCTCAGGCTGCAGAGGCTAGATGAAAACCAACTTATGGGAAGAAGGTCTCAATCCATCAAGAAATCTTCTCCCTGGCAACTAAGGGTATTTGGATGCCTCTGACATTGTTCACCAACTCTGCTCTGTGTGACATTGCTGCCAGACCCACCTTTCATATGAAGAAGATGGTTACCAAAGATGGTGGTTCTGTGTGGCTTCTAGATCCTGATGCCTTTGGGGTAGAGGCTGGCCTGACTCATGCTCTCTGGACTGAAGCTTGGGGTAATTATTTAGTCTTTCTTGCCAAAATTTTGGAGCCTGAGGTTCTTGCTCAGTGTTCCACTCACTTTAATGAACTTGTGTGTCTGGCCAATCATGAACACGACTTTCGGGCCATCTTGGAATTTGACATTGATCATTGTATTGACTATCACTCTGAACCTTTCAAACATGATGAAGCTGTCTATTGGCACCAACTGGATTCTGCCTGTCTTTGCTTTCAGATGCATGCCCTCACTAGTGAACTTTCTGCCACTCAGTCCATGACTTCTGGCCCAGTGCATGATGCTGGTGTAGCCTCTTTCTGTTTTCAACCTTATTGTGAAACACAGGCCATATGCAGGAAGGGAACTGGAATAGTTCTTATTTGTATAGACCATTGCTACAAGCTACTTATAGTAGGTATCATAGTGCATGGACCATTGTAAGTATGGCTGGAGAAATTGTGTATGTGTATGTACCATCGTATGTGTGTGTACAGTAAGTATCCAACAAGGGAAGGAAGTAGTCAGCATACAAATGCATCACTTATGACAACCACTCCTCTTGGGGTTCCTCTGTGCCTTTGTGCTCTGGTCCCTTTCTGGCCAGCAGACCCAAAAAGCCAGTCATAGGAATCTGCCTTGTCTGCAGCAACTCTGGACACAGGGTGTGTGATTGCAATGTGTGTATGTCCATCAAAGGCTGTCCCATCATGGCTCAGTAGGATACCAAGAGAGGCATGCTTGTCTCTATCAAGGATGACAGGCAAGACTTCTGCTTGTCATTCAACATCAGTTCTGGATGTTGTAATGGTGCACACAAGACCCATGTCAAACATGTGTGCTCCATCTGCACTGGCACTCACTCCACTAGCAGTGACTCTTGCTTCATCTGAAGCACCTTCTCCTCTCTGTCACATTTCTTTACCTTTTACTCTAGATCATATCCCTCCATGCCCTCCCTTGATCTCCTTCTCTGGCTCTCCATCCCTATGCAATCATATTGTCTCCCCATACCATCCTCAGGCCTTTCAGTCATTTCTTGATGCACTACATCTTGGCTATAAATACCCTGGCCTTTCTTGGCAGTTATCTTGTGACTTTCCCATTGGTGTTGAAGGTTCACAGCTTCTTGACAGCATTATCCTGCCATATTTCCCTTCCACTGATGACCAATGGATAGATGACTACCTTCAAGAAGAATGTGATGCTGGTCACATGTCTGGTCTGTTCTCTGAATCCTGCATGTGGTCTCTTTGTGGCAGACACTTTGCCACATGTCCTGTTCATGTTGTTACCTCTTCTGATGACTCTGGTGCTGTCAAATGGCACATTGTATGCAACATGTCTTTTTGTGGTCATGCCAGCTACTCTGTCAATGATCTCATTGACTCTGATGATTTCCCTACTGAATGGGGCACAGCTGCTAAGATTGCTGACATTGTGAGTTCTTTCTCCCTGTCCTTGTCCATCATTCTGTTGTTGGCTTTCTTTTTTCCATTGTGTTATTAGATATGGCATTTGTTGTCCTTGTCTTGTGCTGTGTGCATACCTTCACAGGTTTCTTGCTCTGTGTGTATCATGCCCTATGTCACAGGTTCTGGCCATCGCTGTGTGTGTACCTTGTTCTTCCTGTTGCTGTGTGCTGATGAGCATCATGCACATGTAACACTGGAAAACAACCATCAGCAACACCAGGCAAACACAGTGACATTAACATGCCACATATGACAATCATCTGCAGTCACAATCAATTGTGCATTTATTTAGGTGTTGGACTATAGGACTGGGTTTGGCTGATGAGGAGCAGGATTAATAAGATGTATAGGCTGAGATGTGGTCCATGGAGTCACAAGTCACAAAGTCAGCATTTGGTGTGATTGGCACTTTTCCTATTTCACTCATCTGTATAGCATGATACTTTAATTGTTCATGCCCAGACTCCACCTCATTGCAAATATCCCTATAATCAACCCTACATTGTAAATTTTCTGTTTTGTTTTGTTGTGCTCCTGCCTTGGAGCTAGACTTGTATTTAAATGGTGCATCGCCTGTTGAAACAAATAGACCCCCCTGCCCATGATTTTACTCCCCTCCCCCACCTGAGCCCATTGTGAACAAGTATGTCCTGATCTTCCCTCTGTGTTTCTCACTATCAAGGAAGTGCATGTTCCTCGTAGGTTGTGTCTATTATTGCATTGCATTCCCCATTGCATTGCATTCTCTATTGGTATCACATTGCATTCTCCTTATCTCATCATATTGCCCATTTGTTGTCCAAGTCATGCTCCCTTTTGTTGCCCCAGTTGTGCTGTGCTATCATGCATATTGCTCTTAACTACTAACTCTCTCTATATTTGCATCTAGAGAATCATATGACTTGCACCCTCCAGCAATTGTTGTGGTTGTGGTTGTTATTCCCCTTGAGCCTGGCACAGCACATATCAGTGTGTACCTTGTTCTTCCTGTTGCTGTGTGCATTCATTGTTTCTACTGTTGCTGTGCATGTGTCTTCACCTGTCCCTCATTCCTGTGTCCTGCATCTCACTGATGTATGTCTGCCACATGCATTTTTGATGTGCTGTGGCAGTGTGTCTGCTTAGTTCTTCCATTGCTGGGCACATACTTGGTTTCATCATTGCTGTGTGCACATGCTCTCTTGCTGTCAGCACTTATATGTTACTTTCTGGAGCTTGCAATTAGGCTTCATCATTGGAGTTGTTTTTGCTTATGCTGTGATGATTCAGGTTGCATCAGCTCTGCTGGGTGCCCAGGCAGCAACTCTGGATATTGAGAAGGCATATAGGATGATCCCTATCAATCCACAAGACAAAAAGTTTATTGTTGTCGCTCATCATGACCTCTTTTGGCTGGATCATGTTGCACCTTTTGGTCTCACCTCTGCTTCTGGGTTGCAGGGTGAACCTACTGCTGCTGTCATGGACATTTGGGATGGTCTTGGTGTCTGACCTTCTGCAGAATGGGTAGATGATGTTACCTTATTCTGTTTCTCTTCTGCTTTATGTACATCACCAGATGGTTCTGTTACCTTTCAATATCTGTATGACCATGATGG
The DNA here is from genome assembly GCA_003314395.1 of Albatrellus ellisii. NCBI lineage: Eukaryota > Fungi > Basidiomycota > Agaricomycetes > Russulales > Albatrellaceae > Albatrellus > Albatrellus ellisii. The sequence goes on along the minus strand of QLPN01005915.1, from coordinate 54,054 downwards.
TGCCAAGCTTCTTATATCCTCTTTGGGTGTCCCTTGGCATGTTTCCAAAGGCCAAGATTTCACATATACCTTTGCTTATGTTGGATTGTTCTGGGACATTCCTTCATGCGCTGTTTGCCTCACTGATGCCAAAACCATAAACTAATCATTAAATTACAGTCCTTCCTTGCTGACTTTCAGCATCAATGCTGCCCTATCAAGCATGTTCTCAGTTTACATGGCTTGCTTTCACATGTGTCCTTTGTTTTCCCACATGGTAGATCTTACCTTTCCTCCTTGTCTTCCTTCATTGCCCCCTTTCAGTCCTGTTGTCTGGGTTGTACACAGGAACAGTTCCCACCCTGGTCCTTCTGGTGAGATCTGGAGTGGTGGTTGCAGACTCTTCAGGTGGATCCAGGCCTATGTCACCTTTGTCCTCATTCCTCACCCATTAACCTGGGTATTTGGGCTGATGCTTCCACTCACTGGGGCATTGGCATCATGTGGCAGTCACCATGATTTGCTGCATGACAGTGGTTGCCTGGTCAGAAACACACCACTGGTTGTGATATTGGGTGGGGTGAAGCTATTGCAATTGAGTTGGCTGTCCTTTGTGCCAAGGCCTGTGGATTGTGTGATGTACACCTCCTTATCTGCAGTGATAACAATGGTGTCATTGGCACCTTTCACTTTGGTCAAAGTTGCAACCTCATGGTCAATCAATGCATTCAACAGTCAGACATTGTCAGCATGTCCCACAACTTTACCTTCTCCTACACATATATTATATTGGCAGACAACCTTGCTGACCCCTTTTTGCACAGATTGGTGGTTGATGGTTACACCCCCACACCCTTTAGCATCACCTTACCTGATGCTCTATCCCCTTACTTGCATCATGCCTGTTGACCACATTATATCCACATCCCTTGATGTGGGTGAACTGGCTGTTGTTAGAGTCTCAGTGCTGCTTGCTGGTGGTGTTCTTCTGCCTCTTCTGCACACAACTGGCTGGTTGTCTTGTCCTCATGTTCCTCATACTGGCAATGAAATGTCTCATTCCTTCTTTTGTCCCTTTGTGCTGGCACATGATTATTTGCAGTTTTTGATGACACCTTCTGGACTTTCTTATTCATCCACCATGCAAGCTCAAATTGGTCCCCTCACATTCTCATATCCCATTGCCACACAGCTTTTGTCAGTTGAACCTAAGACTTGTGAAGTATATGACACTGGCCTGTTGTGTTTTGCACAATATTATGATACCTTTTGGGTGTCTGAAGTTGACCATATGCCAGTATCTGATGGTATTCTTGGTGCCTTTGCTTCCAGTCATGCTGCCAAGGTTGTGCATGGATCAGTTGAACAATGGATTGCTGGTTTGCAGCTCTGGCATGACATTAATGGTGCTCCTTGGTTTGGTGGTGGCATTCTTTGGCATGCTTTGTGTGGTGTGGGAAAAGTTACTCCCAGTTTGTCTTGGTGACCCCCCCATCCACCCATCACACATGATCACATGCTTGCTTTGCTGGCTGGCCTTGATTTTGACAGCTCCTTTGATGCTGCAGTTTGGGCAGTCACCTTTTGGAGTTGTTGTCAGTGTGTAGAACACATGTGTACATGCTTTGTCATGCTAATTGGTTCCCATCAGTCTTGGGGAGCTGTTGCTCACACATAGCTCTGAGTTTGATGTGTCATGGCACATATCCTGGTCCTCTCCCCTTACTGAAGGTTGTACACATGATGCTAATCCTTTCATTACACTACACATACCATTCTCCAAGACCACTAGCTCTTTAGGGGCCACTATTTCTGTCACCAAGTTCTCCTTCAGTGTCCCAACTTGTCCTCATGCTGCACTACAGTATCACATAAAGGTTAATGGTCTGGGGACCTCCATCTCTATTCCTTTCTTTTCCTTTTGTGAGGCTGGTACCTTTTTTCCTTTGATGAAGTCTTTGTTTTTAGCTTGCTGTCATGCTGTGTGGCAGGCAACTGGACTGCCTTCTCTTTATAGTGATCATAGCTTTCATATTGGTGGTGCCACTGAACTCTTGTTGCATGGCATACCCCCTGATATTGTTGCTAAACAGGGTCACTGGCACTCAGACACCTTTCTTTTGTATTGGCACAAGATCGAATTTGTTCTTCTGTTATTCATTTCTTGTGCTTTTTCTGCTTCCAACTCTTTAAACCTCATTGCCACTATGGATAACTTCTCTTGTATGCTTGCCCATTCTCACTGTCTGTGACTAGATCCTGTCTCACATGTTTGTAATCCATCTTCTGGTTTGTGTCACTTGCTCATGTGTGTGGATCTCAGGTTCTTTGGGGAACTCAAGGTTGTGAGCTGTGCTCCAAAGTGGTGTCTCAATCCCCAAAGTCTTTCACTTTTTCAGACATCTCCACCCATTGGCAGCTCATGAAATTTTGGTTTGCCCTTTGCCATTGTGCCCTTCTTCCCACGAATCATGCAAGTGACATCTGGCATGTGTGAGGGTCATGTGACCCCCAAATGGCAACCCAAAGTTTTCCCATCTGTACACACCTTGCATTTAGTATGAACATAAGTTAGAGTGAACATCTACTCACAAACATAACAAACAAACACCCTTGAGAAGATCCCACACAGAAGTAACATTAATTAGCAGTGGAAACAGTGGTTAGAAGGACTCATGTGTCCAAATGGCCCAAATGGTTGAGCAGTCCCAAAAAGGAGATCTTGGTTGGGCACCTAATTAAGTTGGAAAGCCCATGGAGTGGTGAAGTGCCCATCATTCAAGTTCATGTTCCAGAATGTTGTATTCCTGTGAGTCCTCTCAGCAAGCTCATCAATGGGCATGCACAAGTATGCACAATTATTTTGTTGCACTGATATATGGTGATTGCTTTCAGGATTTAGACTCTCAACAGTTGATGGAAGTAGATAAGATGATGTCAGAAATTGCAGCAAGGAATACTAGAGAAGCAACAAGCTTGAAACAAATCAGACCCATGTGATATGGCAACTGAATGGAACATGACATGAAAAAATTGAAACTGGGACCTGAATGACACTTCATCCACACACAACCAATTTACTCCAAGACAAAAAGAAAACACTTCCCACCTTGCTTCTCTTAAACTGGTTGCAACTTGAAATGGCATCACAACATGTCACCTGCAGGACATATGATCCAACTGCCATGTCACACCTATTTAGAGGCTATATCCTAATTCCAACATCTGGTGTTGACAGTCATCTACACAGCCATCAATATTTTCATTTGACCACCAATATGCAACTTGAAGAAACATACCATACTGTGCCAGCTTTGATGTTGCATCTGTGTATGACTTCTGCACTTTGGCTGACTTATCTCTAAACAATGGTTGAAGAGAAGCAAGTCCCAATATACTTTGTTGACATTCATCTACCAAGGAGTGAGATTTGGTTTTATCAAATAATTTCAAACTGCACCAATGTTACAATTTAGTATGGCAAGACAGCTGGCTATAATTGTACTGGTGCAGGAAAGAGACTCCAAGCATAGCACATAATGAGAACACAATCAGGATGAGATTCAAAGAGTGACTGGGACAGAGTACTGTATGACACAGGAGACTAAGCTAAAGACTCTGTATAATACCTGTCCCCTTTTATAGTAGACAACCCTATGTCAAAAAGTATTCTAATAGGGTAATTATAGTACAAGGCTGCATCAGTGCTGCAGAAAGGAATGTTCCAGTGAAACTGCACATGGAAGGTGGGTTTAGTAAGATGCTGTGGCACAGTAGCTCTGGTTAATGTAAGAAGAAGAAAGAAAATTGCAACAACCAATGTTGCAAATGCATCCATGGATGATTTTTGTACACACAAATGTCTATCATGAAGCAGTTCTTGGAGATTGGTAATAGTACTTGATTTTATGATCTTCTTTCAACAGTCCACTGTCAAACAGTCAGAGTTTGCATAATTAGCACAGGCAGAATAATTGCTACCATGCTGTGAAAGTGCCACCAATGCATTCACAGATGATTACTGCACACACCATACTTGATCATGAAGCAGCCATCAGAGATTGGCAATAATGCCAGATTCTATGATCTTGCCATGACATTCCACTGTTGAATGGTCAGACTTTGTGTGATCAATAAAGGTTAGAAATTGATTACCATGCTGTGCCAGTGCTACAAGTGCAAAGATGGATGATTTCTGTATATCCTGATTGCTATTACAAAGCAGCCTTTGAAAAGTGGCAATGATGCCTAATTCTGTAATCTTGCTTTGACATTCTGCTGTCAAATGGTCAGACAAACATTGGATGATTGGCACAGATAAGGGATTGCTTACCATGCTGCACCAATGCCAAAACTGTGTTTGCAGATGATTTCCACACATCCCAATGTTGTTCATCAATATCAATCAGTGATTGAAGATTGGCCACAATATTACAATCCATGATCTTGCTGTGACATTCCTCTGTCAATTGGTCAAACTTCACATGGTTAGCAAAGGTGAGCTTACCAGACTGTGCCAATGCTACAGGTGCATCAAGGAATGATTTCTGTCGATTCAGGTCTGTATGACAAAGAAGTTTTGAAAAGCAGCAATGATACCTAATTCTAAGATCTTGCATCAAAACACCACTGTAGAATCATCATACCTTGCACAATTAGAAGGGGCAATAAATCACTTACCATGCTGTGCCAATGTTGCAAATGCATTCACAGATGATTTCCATACATCCCAATCTGTGTCACAAAGCAGTTCCTGAAGATCAGTAATGATACCTGATTCAATGGTCTTGCTTTGACATTCTGCTATTGAATGGTCAGACCTCCAAACATTACCAATGAAGTAAGTGTTGGATTCTTATGCTTATTGTTCTCTCAGGATCCATGCCCCATACTGTACTTACATAAGCTGGTCTGTGCAGGCTGCAGCTTTGTATATATAGTAGCTCTATAGTGTTGAAGCACAATGAATGGTGCAATGGTCCTTGAGGCCAGAACACTCCACTCAAGGAGGTCTGAAGGGACTTGGTGGGTGGAGTGCAGATAGAAGGGCAAAGAGCAACATCAGGATTAAGAAATAGCAGTAGATAAGGAGTGTAGCTAAATCCATGATGATGGAGCAATGTAGAAAATTGACTGTGAGATAATGTCCCAGACCCAGACCCTAAGTACCTAAGTACACAGTGCACAGACCAGGAGAGAAATGCCTTAAGGTGTGTGCCAGACCATGCATGACAGAGTGTGTAAGATGAAGAACATGAGGTAGTCAGGTTGTGAAGGAGCGCACAGCAAAAAGACCAAAAGGGAATTTCAATATACAGTGGCTTCCAAAATTGGTTCAATGTTTTGCAATTTCTCATTGTTTGCTGATTAAAGCAGGAACCAGAACAAATAAGACCAAAGTGTAAGTTGATGCCTAAAACTAGAACACCAGGGCTATACATTTTAAAAATAATTACATAATTTGGATCAGTATCTATGGAGGTATAAACAGCTTAATCTGGGGTATCATTGAATCAATTTTGTAACTACCTGTCAAAAAACCAGAAACTAGGAATTCTAATACTTTGTATGACCTCCCTTGGCCTTAATTACTGCTTCAAGTCTTCTAGGCATACTTTCAATCAAGTTCTGACACACCTCTGGTGGAATTTCATTCCACACCTCTGCCACTCTCTCCCAAATCTCCCAAACTCCTTTAGGCATTGTTGAATACTCCCCCAGCCATTGTTTGATATGTTGCCACAGATGTTCAATGGGGTTTATATCTGGAGACTGTGGAGCCCAGTCCAGAATATTGATATCATTGTCTTCAAACCATTTGGTGGCCTTTGTGGAGGTGTGCTTGGGGTCATTATCCTGTTGAAAAATGACATCCTTGGTGGAAAACCCTGATTCCTCCAGGCTAGGCAGTAGGTTGTCCTCCAAAATACTCACATACTGATCTGCATTCATCTTCCCCCCAACCTCTGCAAGTCTTCCAACTCCCTCCAAACCCATACAGCCCCATACCATGATGTTTCCACCTCCAAACTTCACTGTGCCCTGCACCTCACAATCAATCAGCCCCTGGCCAACCTGCTTCTGAACCCACTGCTTTCCATCTGACCCAATTCTGTTGATTTTTGTCTCATCTGACCAAATAATCCTCTTCCGGTCCTCTACAGTCCAGTTTTGGTACTTCAAAGTGAAGGCTAAGCATTTCTTGCAATGTACTGCAGAGAGTAGTGGTTTTTTCTTCTTTGTTACAGCCTGCAATGAATGTCATTTAAGAACTCAGCACACAGTTTGTGAGGAGACAGGGTTGGGGATGATGGAATTGATGTGCTTTGTGGCCTGGACAACATTGGCAACCTTTCCTGTGGTGATTTGTGTAATGATAGTGCATTCAGAGGTGGCAGAGAGCTTGGAAGGATGACCAGAGTTGTCAGGCTGCTATTATTTTCTCTTATGTTTCCTTATTTTTCCCATATTTCTTATGACTCTATCACTATAGATCTTACAATTGCTCCTGATTTATCATAGTGATTTCCACAGTCATACATTCTACTTGTTCATTTTTATTGGCCAATGATGCGTATGTCATCCAATCTCCAATCAGCCTGTTTTATCTTTAGATATGATTCATTTTCTCACTCTTACTGCAGATGCTCACCAATCCTTCTCACACTTACTGCAGAATATCACCAATTATTCCCATAGTTACTGCAGAGACTCAATTAGCACTTACATGTCCTCTCTATTATTAGATATGACATCATTACTTACTTTCTCATTCTCTGGCCCTATACTGTACAGCATGGTCTGTGCACTCTTTAGGGTACTATATATATGATAGTTCACCTAGTATTTTATCCCTAGTTCTGATCATCTGGGATATCCACTAGGTGCAGTAGTTTCTACTCTCTCCTTTGTATTACCTTACTGGTTATACATCTGGGATATCTCCTAGTCAAAGTGCAATTGTCCTTTTGTTGTTTTTAGTCTTTCTTCCTCAGTTGTTTGGCTTCAATGTCAAGTGTTGGAATATCTATGGTTTTTCATTCAGCTCCACTCTACACAAGCTAACACATGTCTTCATTATGTCCTAAAACCCACATCTTGTCCAATACACATCACCCACTTACATCACTACAAACACATTCTCAACACACTTACTTTCTATACTCTGCTTGAACTCTATCCCACACACACTACATAAACCCACATCCCCACTTTCTATAGACCCTTAGACATTATCTATAATGTCTAACCATATATCCCTACTCTGTGGCCTTGGCTGCACCACTTACCACATTCTCCTTCTCCTTGCTGCAATCACAATGACACTTTCCCTCATCATCTGTGTTGGCTCATTCCTGTGCAGACAGGTAGGAGGTTTTGGAGGACCCTGGCAACTGTATGCTGGCTAACACCCAGAGAGGAAGCAATTTTACAAGTGGATTGACCATTGCTGGCTAGAGCAATGATGTTTTCCTTCTGAGCAGAGGAGATAGAGTGCATGGGAGAATTGAAAAGCATTGAGTGGGTTGGCAGTGCTTAAATGACTTCAGTTGAAGTGGTTGATAAGATACAATCTCTATAGCAACCATCTGTCAATCACATATCTGTCAAATTTTGACAGATCTGTCAGACTTTGACAGTTCTGACAACCAGTTACAAAATTGATTCAATGACATTCTAGATTTAACTGTCTGTATCTCCATGGATACTGATCCAGATTATGTAATTCATTTTCTGATGTATAGCCCCGATGTTCTAATTTCAGACATCAACTTACACTTTGGTCTGGTTCCTGAGTTAATCAGCAAACAATGAGAGATTGCAAAACATTGAATCAATTTTGGAAGTTACTGTATAGTACTGGTAGAAATAGTGAACTTTCTACCCTTTTTCCTCTTCTGGGTCCTCCATAATGGAGACCATCATCTTTGTCATCATCATCATCATCATCATCTACTCCATCTCCCTCTTTGTTGGTACCCTCCTTTACTTTGCCCTCTTGCCCTCATCATCCTCTGACTGCTCTCTTGTCTGAGCTGGTCATCTGCTGCCTTCATCATTGTGCTGCAACATCCTGCACCATAAGTAAGAAATAGCTAACTGTGCTGTGCCAATGCTGCAAGTGCATTCATGGATGATTCCCTTACATACCAATTTGATAGTGTGATGTTCGGTGTGGTGATCATACCTAGGCCATGTCTCTCCACTCAAGGAGGATGGAACAGTGATGGCAGGGAGAGAACATGCAAGAGCCCAAGTAGAAAGAGAAGCCACATCTGGATTGAGAAGTAAATGTAAAGAGTGAGTGTGGAGTAATCCATGATGAGGGAGAGGACTAGAAAGTTGACTATTAGACAGTGTCCCAGAGAAAGTCCTTAAGTACCTAAGTTAAGTGTGCATAGACCATGATGACTAATAAAGTGTGGGAGGTGGGTGATAAGTGCAAAGGACATATTCCAACACAATTTGCATCATGAGGGAATCCTTAAAGATCAGCAATGATGTTCAATTCCATGACCTTCCTTCAATATTCCACTGTTGAATCATCAGACCTTGCATGATTATCAAAGGCAGGAAATGGCCTACCATGCTGTGCCAATAATAAGAGTGCATCCATGAATGATTTCTATGAATCCAAATTTGTATCATGAAGCCATTTTTGAAGATCAGCAATGTGCTAAGAGCAGCCTGTTATGAGGCACTTGCTTAGGTGTGAGGCCAATGCTATGTCAAAGCTGAACAACTGAAGGAAAAGGCTAAAACAACAATAAGGACGATCACACTTTGACTAGCAGATATCCCAGATATATAATCGGTAAGAGTAGGACAAGGGAAAGCTAAGAGACCACTGTACCTAGCAGATATCCCAGATGATCAGAACTGGGGAATAAACTGCTAGGAGTCCTACATATATATAGTACTTTAGAGTGTGCACAGACGATGCAGTACAGTATAGGGCAGGAGAATGAGAAAGTATAGTAATGATGTCATATCTAAATACAGAGAGGATGCATAAGTGCTGACTGAGACTCCGCAGTAACAGTGGGAATGATTGGTGATACTCTGCAGCAGGTGTAAGAAGGATTGGTGAGCATGTGCAGTAAGTATGAGAGAAGAAGGCATAACTAAATATAGAACAGGCTGATCAGAGATTGGATGACATACGCGTCATCGGCTGATAAAGACGAACAAATAGAATTCATGACCATGGGAATTGCTTCAGTAGATCAGGAGCGATTGTAAGATCTATGATGATGGAGATATAAGAAAATAGAGAAAAATGAAGAGAAAAATAGGGAAAGCAATAGCAGCCTGACATTAGGCACCTTGTAATGGTTTCTTTTCTTTTTTCTCTTTTTTTTCTTTATCTTAACTTACTAGTAAAGTGTAGTATTATTACTACAAGTGTGAGCTTAGCTCCACTTTACTTAGTAAGGACTCATTTTCCTTTTTTCTTTATAGTACTTAAGTATCTACATACTTAAGGGTGAGCTTAGCTACAAGTACTATAAAGACTTATCATTTTTCCTTTTATCTTTCTTTATTTATTTACATTTACTTGCTAAGGACTATCATTATACAACTGGCAAGGACTCATCCCATCTTGTCTTTGTTTATCTCTTGTTTCACTTGTGCTTGTGGCTACTTTATATCTAGCTCACTATGGACATGACTCAGTCACATGATCTCATTGATTGCTGTGCAATCATCATTGATCTGTGAACCTTAACTACCTGTACTATCTTTAGATCTCAAAGTTTTGTATAAGTAGTTGAAAGACTGGCAGTCTTAAACCCCAGTCTTGTCAACTTGGCAATCTAGGGATCCTGTGAGGCCAACATTTGCCAGCAAGGTCACACAATGTAAAGAAAAGAGAGAGAGCTAACAAGAGGGATGAGATCATGCTTAAAAAAATGGATATCCCAGATGTATTCAGCTGAAGAGTAATTACAATACAGTTGAAGTATATATACTAAAGGAAACCTGTGCACAGACCATGTATGTACTGTAGAGCAGGTATATCATATAGGAATGTGCAGCATTCCTGTGAATGATCAATAAGCAGCTTGCACAGCATCTGTGAGGAACTCTGTAAGTGACTGTGAGAATATGTGTCATATGTGTATAGTCATTGGTCCAATGACAAATGGTGAATGAGTCATATATAATCACAATAAGATCTATCAATGATCTGATAGGATATCTCTTGTAGATCTTGAGCAATAAGCATAAAAGAATTCATAAAATGAAAAGAGAAATGCGTTCTGACAGATTCTCCTACACTGCACTTGACCTAAGCTTGTTACAAACTCACTTCTATTCTCCCTAAGACCTAAGTCTAAGATCTCTAAGTCACTTAAAGTGTCACTAAGGTATCCTAAACTCATCACTCTGGATCTTCATTTAGTCATTGGTATCATCCTCATCACTATCTTGTTGATTCTCTTCATCGTTGTCATCAGAAGCATCTATTACACTATTCAAGCATGTACCTACTACCTTGTTACCAGGGGTATTATTACAGACCTTCCCTAAGACTGACCAATAGGCCACTCTTAGCATGGCCTATTGGATGGTCTTAGGGAAGGTTTGAAGCAATAATACCCCTAGTAACAAGGTAACTGATATGCACTTGATAGGCATAGTAACTGTTCCTGATGATGAAGAGTGGGATCAACGAGATAGTAATGAGGATGATTCCACCAATGATTATGTGAGGATCCAGGATGATGAGTGTAAGATGTTGTAGCAACATTTTAGTGTGACTTAGAGATCTTAGACTTAGGTTTTTGGAGAAGTGGGATGAATCTTAATGAGCTTAGATCAAGCGCAGTATAGGAGAATCCCTAGATTGTGAAGTTGACAAGACTGGGGTTTTAAGACTGCCAGGTTTTCAACTACTTATACAAAACTGGAGTCCTAAAGATGGTACAAGTAGTTAAAGTTTGCAGATCAATGATGATTGTGCAGCAATCAACAAGATCATGTGACTAGGTTGCATCCATTGTAAGCTAAGCAAAAGTAGCCACAAGCATGAGAGAAATGAGAGATAAACAAAGATAAATAAAGATGAGATAGGATGAGTCCTTGCTAATTGTATAATGATAGTCCTTAGCAAGTAAATGTAAATAAATAAAAAAGAAGAAAGAAAGCTTTATAGTACTTGTGTCAGGCCACCATTATTTTCCCTATTTTTCTCTTCATTTTCCTCTATTTTCTTATGACTCTATCACCATAGATCTTACAATTGCTCCTGATCTACTGAAGTGATTCTCACAGTCATGCATTCTACTTGTTCGTCTTTATTGGCTGATGACGCATATATCATCAGATCTCCAATCGGCCTGTTCTATCTTTAGTTATGATTCATTTTCTCACCCATACTGTGCATGCTCACCAATCCTTCTCACACCTGCTGCAGAGCCTCAGTCAGCACTTACACATCTCTTTGATATTTAGATATGATGTCATTACTCTGCTTTCTCATTTCCCTGCCCTATACTGTACAGCATGGTCTGTGCGTTCTCCCCAGTACTATATATACATAGGACTCCTAGCAATTTATTCCCCAGTTCTGATCATCTGGGATATCCACTAGGCACAGTAGCATCTTTTCTCTATTGTTCTACTTAGCTGATTATACATCTGGGATATCCACTAGTCTAAGTGTGATCATCCTTTTTGTTTTAGCTTTCTTTAGTTGTTTGGCTTCAACATAGCATCAGCCTCACAACTTGGAGCTAAGCTCACACTCTAGTATGTGTTGGAATTTGATTAGATTTTATGCTGCTGAGCAGTTCCCTTGTCATATCTCTCTACCTACACCTTTATCTCTTTATCTATTTTATCTACATCTTATCTCCATCTTGTCTTATCTCATCCAGCTCTGCTCTATCTTATTCATCTGTGGCTGTGCTCTTACATCTACTCTGGTTCATCTCTTCTTCTACTGCATTAGGCAGTGTCTTTGTCTTACTCTCTTGTAGCTCCACTACAACTCTAAAGTTTCATCTCCTCATATACTCTTCCCCCATCATCTTACTCTCTCCTTTAAGCCCTTCCACACCCTTGGAAAGCATTGTAAATGTGGCAGTGCGTGGCACACAGTGGTCGACTAAGTCTGGCTCTCTCTACTCAAAGAGGAGCAAAAGGAGACAGTGGGTAGAGCGAGGGCAGAAGCCCCAGAAGTATGAAGGCACAGAATAGGATGGCAAAGTATATTGAAAGAAAGAGAGTGGTGGTGTCCATAACTGTGGAGGTGGTAGATTACCAACTGAGAACCAGTGTCCCTAACAGATGCCTTTAAGTACATATAGATGCTGCACACAGACCATGCTTAGGTAAGTGAGTGTGGGGCGCAGGTACTGGGGCAAAGAGCAAGTTCCCATGTCAACAAGCATCTGTCTACTCACTCTGCACCCTCATGTCTGGCATCCTTTCTGTCTTGACTGTGTTCTCTCTCCTCCTCTTCAGTCTTCCTCCATTCTCTTTGCAATCAATGTCTCTTCTCCTCATTGTTGGATTTCGTCTCATTTTTATGTCACTGAGCAGTTCCATCTATCTTATCTCTCTACTTACATCTATATCTTCCTGCTCATATCCCATCTTATCTCTCTTATCTTCATTGTCCAGTTCTGCCCTTATGTCTGTCTTATGTATTACCTGGTGGTATCCTACCTCATTTGTCTGTCTTGTCTATGTCTTATGGCCCAGTTTCCCACATCTACCTTGGGCCATGTCTTTTCCCTTACTGCTTTAGGCAGCTCCATTTGTCTTAGTCTTTGGAGTGGAGCTATAACTCTATAGCTTTGTCTCCATATCTACTCTTTCCCCTGTTGTCTTGTCTTTTCCCTTAAGTCTTTCTATACCATGGAAAGCATCTCCTCCCTTGTCTGCACCCTCACATCTGGCATCCTCTGTCTCCTTTTGTCTTTCTCAGTCTTCCCTTCTGCATTGCTGCAATCAATGCTGTCTGTCCTCCTCATCCTCCTGGCCTGCTCATGCCTGTGTTCACACTCATTGCCACCTTTGCCTGCCCTCTCCTGATCTCACAGTATGTAAATACTAAAGTACTATAAAGGAAAAGGAATTAGAGTCCTTATTATAAGTAGGAGCTAAGCTCAACAACTGTAGTTAATACTACACTTATAGTAAGTAGGATAAAGAAAGAGAGCAAAAGAAAACAAAAAAGAAAATGCATTACAAGGTGCCAAAGCAAGTGCCTTGTAACACAATGGCAATAGTGCCTGGTTCTACAATTGTGCTTCAATATTCTATTGTCAAATGGTAAGACTTTGCATGGCTAGCACAGGTGTGAAATTGCTTACCATGCTGTGCTAATGCCATGAATCCAACCATGGCTGCTTCCCATACATTCAAATCTATATCACAAAGCAAATTCTGAAAAGTGGCAATGATGCCTAATTCTATGACTTTGCTTTGACAGTCTGCTGTTGAGCAGTCAGAAATAGTGAATGAAATGAGAAATCATGCATACTATGCTTGGCTGATTCTTGAACTGTAGCAATTGTGCTCAACCTTGTCTCAGGATCTGGAGTGGAAAGATTTTCTTGGAGTAAAGACAGTACTCTGCTACTGAGCAGTTGAGTATGTCAAGTACCTTTTTGTTTGTCAGCATTGAATAACTCTAATGGAAAGATGGAATGCCATTGTGGGCTATTGTTGAAACAGCCCTAACCAATGCAAGTCTTGTATCCTCATATTTCATGTTTTTTTCCATTGTATCCTTGAGTCAATCACACCAGTTATCATGAAGCAGCTCATGACAGCTATGAACTAAGATTGATCAACATCTGCATGTACATTGAGCACAACAAACTTACAGGCATGAATGAACATGATCACAAAACCACAAGCAATATCTGCTGCAGCATCATTTGAGTTTATCATCTGAGAAATGGTGATATGTGTATTGGGTGTTGTGACACTGTATGATCATATCAGTTTTGTAAAAGGCATAAACAAGGAAAATCAATCACCATGCTGGAGGTATGCCTCTCTGTAGTTGTGCCAAGTCATTGAATAAAGCAGAACAACTGTTCCCCTTTAAGTACTTTAAGATCTCAACCAACTGATTAAGTATATTTTCCAGTTTGCAGAGCTTCTCATGTCCTTCCTCTGTGGAACAGATTGATGATCTAAGACAGAACATTTGAAAACAAAGCACACACTAGACCATGTCATTACTGTCAGATGATGAAGCCACACTGATACATCACTGCCACTTGCCTTGACTGCATCAGCCAGAGATGAGATCACCTTGTCAGCTGTGGAGGCATCAAAGATATTCATCTCCATAGAATCATTCTCTTGTGTCCATGACAGATCCCATCACTTACATTCCACAACTCCTGTGATATCACCTAAATTTTGACCAGAAAGAACAGCTCTTGGAATATGATGTGTCATACTGCCTTGGCAAAAACCAATCAATACATGTATTCTCTGCCCAGGTTGGATGATGTGCCCTTTTCCTTGATGCAATCTTTGCATTGTGAACATCAGCATATGACCACAGCTTGAGGACAGAGTATACAGACATCCAGGTATGAGAGTCTTTGTCTATGTAAGAAAGCCTCTTGAACAGAAGATATTCAAAAATCTTCCACACCCCTTTCAATGACTCATGAATTTCACCTAGTTGATCCAATTCCATTCAATGATGGAAGGACCCACCTTCAGCCTGAGTCCAGCTAATATTGCTTGAGATGACATCCATATTGAAGCTGGTGATCAATGATTCAAACCATGATTCTCAGTGTTCCCTCCACCACTAATCTCATCATAATCAATTCATGCATGCATAGGCACACTAATATCACTTACATATCAGAGTGTGTCCCAGCAAACCAGACTTCTTTGATGTGCTCAGCAATATGAGATGCTTGCATATCCTGCATCAGCAATGAATGAGCATTGTTCTGCACAAAATGTCCATCATTACTTACTTTACTTGGCAGCATAACACCCCCATGCACTGATGAGGATCACACACACACAACACTGGAAAATGACCATCAGTGACATCAGGCAAACACAGTGACATTAATACACCACATGCAACAATCATCCACAACCACATCAATTGCACATTTGCATAGGCACTGGAATACAGTATTGGGTTCAGCCAACAAGGAGTAGGACTGATAGGATGTATTGGCTGAGGCATGGTCCAGGCCCACCAAAGTAACCATGGAATTATGAGCCATGAAGTCAGCATTTGGTGCAATCAGCACTTTTCCTTTTCACTCATCCATTATAGTATGATACTTTGTTTGTCACATCCAGACTCCACCTCATTTCTGATCATCCCTATGATTGACCCTGTGCTGTAAATGTTCTGTTTTATTTTGTTGTGCTCCAGTCTTGGAGCTAGACTTGTATTTAGATGGCTTGTTGTCCATCAGAAAAGAATGGATTTCCCCTGCCCACAATTTGTCTCACCTCTCCTGCCCAAGTTGGATTGTGAAGAAGCACATCCCACCCTCCCCTCCACATGTCTCACAGTCAAGAAAGTGCATGTACCTCATAGGTTGCATTTATTATTGTGTTGTGTTCTCCATTGTGTTGCATGGTGTTCTCCATTATTCCCATTGTTGTGTTTACAGTATTGGATTTCTGTTGCATTCCCTCACTTTCACCCAGTCACATCATGTTATCACATTACTCACCCTAAACTACTAACTCTCTTTCCTTTGGTGTCTAGGGGATCTTACAGCTCACACCCATCAGCATCTGTTGTGGTCATAATTGTAGATTCATCACACACACCTGCAGCTCATATCATATTGGAGCCCACCATGAGGGGCTGCAAGTCAAGATTACATCTAGACACCACTACAACCTCTGTTCATGATAATGCACAAGTTTGCTGACTATTGAAGTGCTCCGAGATGAATTTGAGCAACTCATCAACCCATCACACAATTCACCACCTTCCATACATTGTCTGCTCACAGAAGAAGAGCTAATCATTACCCCATGTGCTTCATCTCCCATAGACCTATCATTCTTCTTGGTGTCCAGTGCTTTATTGTCACCCTCATCCCTGATCTCAACTATCACCCCAACCCCATCCCACCAAACCAATCACCTGTTGTCTTTTCTTATCTTATCTGATTTGATCTGATTGCTATCACTTCCTCCATACCTGTGGCCCATACCTTTTAGTAAGTATGGTCTGTGCACATCTACAGATTGTATATCAGTAGATCAGTAATGTCTAGAAATACAAGCAGACATCTTCTCCTTTTTTTTCTTGAGAGCTGTCTGAACCAGTCATTACCATCTTCTTCTTCTACACTCTCTTATGCTCCTACCATGGAGCTTGCTCTTCTCCTCTTTGTCCACATGTTCTCAGCCTTCATCCTGGGCTGGGTCACACTCCTTATCATCTACCACAACCTCCCACTGCACTTCCAGAACCTCCTCCCCATCTAGGTCATGCCTTCACTGCCTTCACCATCACACCAGTTCTACCTGCACCATCATCACCAATCCCTTCCACATACCCCACCTCATATCACACCAATGGCAACTCAGCATGTGATGCCTGTGCAAGGTGACAGAAGCACCCCAAAATTTGACCTGAAGTGCCCCTGTGACCTCAGACAATATTTTGAAGATCTCAAATTCCACTTCAATCTCACTCAAATTCAAGACAACCAAATGTGTAAAATCCATGCTTGATGCTATGTCAACATGGATGTCCAGGACCTCTGGAAGACTCTACTTATGTACAAAGATACCATGAAAACATATGAAGACTTCAAAGTGGAGATTTACAAACAATACCCTGGGTCTGAGGTCACTTGGAAGTGGACCACATGGATCTCCATTTCTCATACAAGAGTGTAGACTCTTGGGTATGTGGTTGCTAGGTGACTTCACTGACTATCACTGACAGTTTGTAGTCATCATGGATTTCCTGTGGAGTGCCCAGTGGCTCTCAGAATATGAGCAGGGTAACTGCTATTCTGATGGCTTCCCACCTAGCTTGTGGGAACACATTGCACTACATTTACAGATTGTCCTGCTACAGCATGATCACAAAAATGCATATCTGCTCAAGGACATAGAGGTGGCAGCATGCTATGTGCTTCATGACACAATGTCCATGATTCATGTGACAGGTGTGACACCATCTGCAACTACTTCCACTTCTTCACCACCTGCTGCTAATGTTAAAACAGAATCACCCAAAGTACTGGACATGGACACTTGGGCTCAGGTGATCACCAGAGTGCTTGAGTCCCAACATGTGACATGTCCACAACCACAAAGTACAGCACCACCACACAAAAATGGTAATGCATGTAATTTCTGTGGCAAGACAAACCACTATATTTACAAATGTTTGGTCATCAATGACTACATCATGCTGGGTAGAATCAATGCTGATGGAAAAGTTGTTCTACCTACAGGAATCTTTGTGCCTAGGGGCATCACCAGAAGATGGTTGTGCAACTGTGTCAATGAGTGGCACTGGCAAAATCTGGGAAACATCAGTGCCAGTCAGATGATGCTGAATGTGCAGGCAATTAATGACTGTGTCTTTGATAGCAAGGGTGCCAGTTCATATCAGCTGCTGAAGGACAAGTGCATTGCAAATCTTGAGCATGAGTTGTATAACTTGTGTTGCACACAGGCACCTTTCCAGCCTACCATCAGGACATGAAGGCAACATGCAGAGGAGAATCTTGTGGCTGGTGACAATTCTCATGACATTCAGAGGTATCTGCACCTTGACAGTCTAATTCATGTGCCCTGCAGGTGACTTGAGAGTCAATGCCTCCACAGGCTGAGACTACTCAGTTGGCAGCTCATAATGATAACAACCCACCCATTCACCATTTTGCCCAGGCTTGAGATGCAACAATTCCTGCACCTGTGTCCACTAATCCTGCACCATCCTGTGTTGCACCTGTACAGAGAAACCCTGACAATGCATACTGTTACGAGGCACTTGCTTTGGCACCTCGTAACGATTTCTTTTTTCCTTTTTCTTTTCCTTTCTTACTTACTAGTAAAGTGTAGTATTATTACTACAAGCGTGAGCTTAGCTCCACTTTACTTAGTAAGGACTCTCATCTTTTCTTTTCTTCTATAGTACTTAAGTGTGAGCATAGCTCCAAGTACTATATTAGACTTATCTTTTCTCTTTTTATCTTTCTTTATTTATTATAACATTTACTTGCTAAGGACTATCACTATACAATTAGCAAGGACTCCTTTCTTCTCGCTCTTATTTACCTTTGTTTACTTCATGTTCATCTCGCGCTTGTGGCTGAGCCACT